>BNST01000994.1:0-223086 GCA_019650275.1 Xylocarpus granatum
CAGTTGGTGGTTTTTTGGTTGACTGTTTGTTGATGTTTTGATTTTGGTTGATTTTTTTATTGTAAAGTTTACCAGAGAGAAACTGAGCTGCTGAGCTGAAAAGAGTGAAGAACAATGGCGAATAGGAATCTGGAGAAGTTGGCATCGATTGATGCACAGTTGAGACTTCTGGTTCCACGAAAAGTGGGTGAAGATGACAAGTTGGTTGAATATGATGCTCTCCTTTTGGATCGATTTCTCGATATTCTCCAGGATTTGCATGGGGAGGATCTCAAAGAAACTGTCTCGTTATTCTTCTTCTTTGAACTCATTTTAATCTATTTTTTCAATTGGAGGTTAAATGTATTATAAAAGATGACTTTCTGTTGATGCCCATGTCGCTAAACACTTAACCTTTTTGCGAGAATTGATTGGATTCACTGTCTTATAGAGTGAGAAAAGTGCTGAGACTTTCTCTGTATCTGCTGAACCCTCAATCGAGTCTGATGTGATTTCATGCCCGGATTTTGTGGTTTTAGTGACTGAGGTTAGTGTATTAGAATTTTGCTGGTTCTAACGGATACCCAGATTCCAGCTTTTGACTGGATTGGAAAGGATCAGGAAGTATCACAGCGTATGATGTTTACGTCGAGTTTGTTTCTTGTTGATATCGGTTGAGTGTTTAGCGATTTGGTTTAGACAGTTGCAATTCTTTGCAAACTTTGGGCTGTTTGGACTCATTTAAAGCAACATTTTGGTGCAATCGAGCTTGTTGGATCACTCTCTTGCTGGACATGGTAATAATTAGAAGAAGAGATGGTTTGTGCAATTGCATCACTTGACAATGATGTTAAACTTGTTTAGGTTCAAGAATGTTATGAGCTTGCCGCCGAGTATGAAGGAACGAATGAGCCCCCACAAACTTGAGGAGCTTGGAAGGGTCTTGACAAGTCTGGATCCAGGGGACTCCATTGTAATTGCTAAAGCTTTCTCCCACATGCTTAACTTGGCCAACTTAGCCGAGGAGGTTCAGATTGCTCACCGTCGAAGAATTAAGAAGGTAAAAAAGGGTGATTTTGCTGATGAGAACTCTGCAACAACTGAATCAGACATTGAGGAAACGTTTCAAGAGACTTGTTGGGAGAACTGAAGAAGTCTCCTGAGGAGATTTTCGATGCTCTGAAAAATCAAACTGTAGATCTGGTTTTGACAGCTCATCCCTACTCAGTCAGTCCGCAGATCTTTGCTTCAGAAACATGGGAGGTTTGGTCTTTGCTTTTTCTTAAGAGTTGTACAGTTTCATTTAGATACTTAAGTGTCGTGAAATGTGCAAGTTAGTAGTATTTCTACTCTTTTTCACGTGAAGATCTTCCTTAATGTGTAAGGAAACTGGTTTTGGCTTTTTTTTTCTGTTTATCTTGATTTTTCAGGATTCGGAATTGTTTAGCTCAGTTGTATGCCAAAGACATTACTCCTGATGACAAGCAAGAGCTTGATGAGGCTCTACAACGAGAGGTAAAGCCCCAATTTCTTGTTTTATTCTTTAGTTCGCAGCTTTCTAACGGGTGAATGTCGGGCCAATAACACTTAATACACTGTTTCTGTCGTACTTTGTTTAAAATTAATTTATTTATTTATTTATTATTTTTTTAAATTAAAAAGGTGATATAGATGGGTTTGTAAGACTCCTTTTAATGTTAAAGACTTTCTGTGAACTGCTATACTGACTCAAGAATTGTATCTCACGGTAACTGTCCAGCTATTTTAGCTTCATTTTGTTTGGAGATGTAATAAATCATTTGTCCAACTGCAAAACTTTAGTATTCTTCTTAATTAACCTGCAACAGGAAATTTTTTGTATAGAAAATATTGTAATGAATCTCAACTCCTTTATTGATTTGATAATTTTTTTCTTTACCCATTCATCGTTCTCCTCTAGATTCAAGCTGCATTCCGTACTGATGAAATCCGAAGGACCCAACCAACTCCACAAGATGAAATGAGGGCCGGAATGAGCTATTTCCATGAAACAATCTGGAAGGGTGTCCCCTAAATTCTTGCGCCGCATAGACACAGCTTTGAAAAACATAGGGATCAATGAACGTGTCCCTTACAATGCCCCTCTTATTCAGTTTTCTTCTTGGATGGGAGGTGATCGTGATGGTATGATCTATCTCTATTGAAAAATATGTTTGATCTCAGTTACACAGTGATTTGTCAAATTAATTAGTGTTAATAGAAAGCATATGAAATGTGCAATTCCTTGTTAGAATAATAGGCTTAGGTTAGAAATGTTTCAGTTGCTGCTTGATCTATGGAGTAGGCTCCATTTATTTGGGTGGTTTGTTATCCAACGGCAATGATCAGATTTTGAGCTCTTTCCGATTCTCCGTCCCTAGTTAATATTTTCAAGCTATGAAATGCAGGTAATCCAAGGGTCACTCCTGAGGTCACTAGGGATGTTTGCCTATTGGCTAGAATGATGGCTGCTAACTTGTACTATTCCCAAATTGAGGATCTTATGTTTGAGGTACATAATGATTACTGTGCCTTAATGCAGTTTTTTCCAAGGATCTTCACATCTTCCATCAAGATATTTTTATTCAATATCATTGACACAATATGTTCTTTTCATTATGTTAATCTCTGGTAATTTTTCTTGGCAGTTGTCCATGTGGCGTTGCAGTGATGAGCTTCGTGTACGTGCTGATGTACTTCACAGATCCTCGAAGAGGGATGCAAAACACTACATAGGTAGTTGCAACAGGAACTCTCTGATGCTTATTAATGCTATCTAGACCATTCTTGTTCTTAGGATATAAAAGCTTTGAAAATATTTCTTAATTTTCCTTTCCACTTGCCAACTGAACTCCAGATGCTACCAGTACTGTTTTGTCATAAAAAGAATTGTGTTTTAGCTAAGTAACGGAAGATCTTTATGTGCAATTTTCACACATTTATCTACTTAATATTCATGAAAAAGACACTTCTTGCAATTTTAGGTTTCAATAATGCATTTTAAATATATTTATCCCACTAGTGGTACTACCAACCATCTACAGGAGAGAAATATGCTTTTTTTTATTTAATTTTATATTCTTGATTTTAAAGTCTAAGTGGCTGCTATCTTTATGAGCATGATTCTTAATGACTTCATTGTGATCCAGAGTTTTGGAAGCAAGTTCCTGCAAGTGAACCCTATCGTGTGATTCTTGGTGACGTGAGGGATAAGCTGTATCATACACGTGAACGTTCTCGTCAGCTATTAGCTCATGGTATCTCTGAGATTCCAGAGGAGGCAGTTTTCTCCAATGTTGAAGAGGTATCTCCTTATGTGCTTCATTTTCTTTTCTACAAGTTTGATAATTGAATTATTATAAGGTCATGGAGCAGAACCATTGTTTCTTTTTCTTTTTTAGCTTCCCTTTTGCCAATATTATTCTGCTCTATTTATGATGGGTGTCTGTAGGCTGCGGAATATTCATTTCCTTCTCCGTTTTATATCTGGATTTTCTATAGTCCTCTTTTGTCCTACACACAAATTCAATTTGCTCCTTGCGTGGGTAAGCATTATCTTCAAGAGTTAAAAAGGAAATTACAAAAAAAAAGTTATTGTAGTAGGATCACTAGTGAACAATCTTGTTATCATGTCATACTTGAGTGTTGATTAGAATATTTTAAGTTTTTATTGGATTCTTTGACATCTCCTCTTCATTTTTTTTTAGATTTTACATGAAACCGCTGTTTAAATGGATAACTAATTGGATTTTAAATTTCATGTAGTTCTTGGAACCTCTTGAGCTCTGTTATAGGTCACTTTGCTCTTGTGGTGACCAAGCAATTGCTGACGGAAGCCTTCTTGATTTCTTGAGGCAAGTCTCCACCTTTGGACTCTCACTTGTGAGGCTTGATATTAGGCAAGAGTCAGATCGTCACACTGATGTCATAGATGCCATTACCAAGCACCTGGAAATTGGTTCCTACCAAGAATGGTCTGAAGAACAGCGCCAGGAATGGCTTTTATCTGAACTCAGTAGCAAGCGACCACTGTTTGGCCCTGACCTTCCTAAAACTGAAGAAATTGCTGATGTTTTGGATACATTCCATGTCATAGCAGAACTCCCAGCAGACAGTTTTGGAGCATACATCATATCAATGGCAACAGCACCATCCGATGTTCTTGCTGTTGAGCTTCTGCAGCGTGAGTGCCATGTGAAACAACCACTAAGAGTTGTTCCACTCTTTGAGAAGCTTGCTGATCTGGAAGCGGCCCCTGCTGCTCTGGCCCGACTCTTCTCAATTGATTGGTACAGGAATCGGATCAATGGTAAGCAAGAAGTCATGATTGGGTACTCAGATTCTGGTAAAGACGCTGGTAGATTCTCGGCTGCTTGGCAGTTATACAAGGCTCAAGAGGAGCTTATAAAGGTTGCTAAGCAGTATGGTGTAAAACTGACCATGTTCCATGGTCGTGGTGGAACAGTTGGAAGAGGAGGTGGTCCCACCCATCTTGCTATATTGTCTCAACCACCAGACACAATTCACGGCTCACTCCGTGTTACTGTTCAAGGTGAAGTTATTGAGCAATCATTTGGGGAGGAAAACTTGTGCTTTAGAACACTTCAGCGTTTCACAGCCGCAACACTTGAGCATGGTATGCGGCCCCCAGTTTCACCAAAACCAGAATGGCGTGCCCTGATGGATGAAATGGCAGTTATTGCTACAGAGGAATACCGCTCCATTGTTTTCAAAGAACCTCGATTTGTTGAATACTTCCGTCTTGTAAGTAACTGCATGTAACAATATATTTTTTTAATTTCCCACTACTCTGCTTAAGTCTGTGATATGCTTCAGTTCCACTAAGCAATCATGTTTGAATATAATTGTAGGCTACACCGGAGTTGGAATATGGACGAATGAACATTGGAAGTCGTCCATCCAAGCGAAAGCCAAGTGGTGGTATTGAATCACTCCGTGCAATCCCATGGATCTTTGCCTGGACACAAACAAGATTTCATCTTCCAGTGTGGCTTGGTTTTGGAGCTGCATTCAAACATATCATTCAGAAAGACATCAGGAATCTCCATATGCTTCAGGAGATGTACAATGCATGGCCATTCTTTAGGGTCACCATTGATCTGGTTGAAATGGTGTTTGCCAAGGGAAACCCTAAGATAGCTGCCTTGTATGACCTGCTCCTTGTTTCTGAAGACCTGTGGTCGTTTGGAGAGAGGTTGAGGGTCAACTATGAAGAAACCAAGAACCTCCTTCTCCAGGTAACTTTTACTTGAATGGATTACCTTTCCTTGTTGATTGCATTCTTCTAGTCATACTTGGCTTTATCTCATTGAATTCTCCATTTTCTCACTAGCAATTTTGTTGTACAAGAAAAGAACTCAGAACTACAAGACTCGAACATTCCAAACTTTTATAAATACTTAAAGGCCTCCCTTCTAATTTTGCCGAAATAACCAAAACAAGTATATGTTATTTGTACATCAGCCCAACTATTACCAAATAAGAGGAGGATGAATTGTTTCTGTTCTGCATTTTTCACTATGACCACTCCTCTGTTTAAGCCTGTCATACAATACTAAAAGAACTGGTTCTTTGTTTTGTATGGGTAGATTGCTGCCCACAAGGATCTTCTTGAAGGAGACCCACACTTGAAGCAAAGACTCCGGCTACGTGATGCATACATCACAACTCTTAACGTGTGCCAGGCCTACACACTGAAACGGATCCGTGATCCAAGCTACAATGTGAAGTTGCGACCACATATCTCAAAGGAGATCATGGAATCAGACTCAGTCAAACCTGCCGATGAGCTGGTGAAACTGAATCTGTCAAGTGAGTACGCCCCAGGTTTGGAGGACACCCTTATCTTGACCATGAAAGGTGTTGCTGCAGGCTTGCAGAACACTGGTTAGACCACCCTACTATGTGCCTTTTGTTTTGTTTTTCTTCTTGTTACTTTTTACCGAATGTATGCCCAATAAATATATTCATGGAAGAATTTGTATGATCCCATCTGGCTGTATTGCAAAATTCTGCGCTCGAATTATACTAAAAGAGCCAGCACTGTTAATTGTTGCAACATAAGTTCGGAACTCCATGGAAGTGTTTTTATGCTTTTATACAGAAATTAGCCTTTAGAGCCTTTCAATACTTGCCCCTTGAACTCTTCTTTCAATTCCATCGTTACAGTGGAAAAATCTTTGCAGTGCAAACTCGCGTATGAAAGGACTCTTGATTTGATTCCATCTCGTTTCTCAGTTTTATTAATATCATACCAGCATTGCATTTACATTGTCCTCTTTTAAAAAAACTTTAGGAAAAAAATTCAATGGATCGGCCTGGTTACTTGATAGCATTGTCCATCAGAAGTAACCCAAATTCCGTTGTCGCATACTTGATGAACTCTCAGCGCATCTTACCAGAATAAACAAACTCCTCTCCAGAGCTGTCAAAGTAGACAAAGTATTATCTTCACCAATATCTCTCCCTGTAACTCTTCCCACCCACCACCCCTCTCTGCCGTACGCACCCACTTTGTCCATCACGTCGAACTCTGCAACCCTTATTGCCGGTGGGCATGGTCTCACCTCCGTTGCGTCCACCACCTCCCTCAGCTTCTGGTTCTCATCTTCTTCTGACACCAGAGGCAAGAACTCTACTAACATCTAATCTTTGCTGACTTTGCCCAGCAGCCTGGCCTTGTAGTATAAGCTGAGAAACCCGTCCTCTTCGCTGCGTACTTCCACGGAGCAACCTACAGAAATCGCCATTGTTCAGTTACCTTTTCTTCGCTTCTGCTTCAAATTTATCGAAGTTTCCTTGGTTTCGTTTAGCTTGAACACTCATGGGTTTGCTCACCAATCTGCGAACAGAATATTCATAGATTTCTAAGTTTACAGGACTTTATTGAAAGCCGGAAATTTATTTAGTTTACGAACCTTTGACCGTCAGGATTTGTGTCATACTCCATGCGCGCAGCCTTTGTAATTGTAATTAATTAAAAAAATAAATTAAATATTCCATATATATATATATATATAAATGTTCCTTCGGCTTGAAGCAACGAATCATTTAATTTCCACGCTGGCGCATAGAAATGGCTCTCTTTTCAGTTCACTCTGAAATCATTCACGAACAGTAACACTGAGAATTCATTTGGACGCACGATGGCTCTAACGACGCGACAGAGGCGGGCGCTACCGTCGGATCCTCCGCCTTCATCGCCGTCATACACGAAGTACGACAAGTCGACCAGGCAATCGGACGGCGATGGCGAAGAGGATAAGGGAATCGGTTGGTTTATGCCGGTGTTCGCTTTGGGAATGCTTCGCTACATGAGCGCCACATCGAACATCATACACGACTGCGATGAGGTCTTCAATTACTGGGAGCCGCTTCATTACTTGCTCTATAAATCAGGTTTCCAAACATGGGAGTACAGGTACAGCTTTATGTACACTGTTTTTACGTTCTATTTATAATTTGCGTTGACTGATACTTGTAAGATGTAATCTGTGTGTTAATCTAAAATTTAATGCAAAATTATCTGTATGGTTATGACATTTGTGATAATAAACCTGCTATGCTTGCTAGAGGATTGGGGATTGAATTGTTTTGAAGGACTTAATTGAGGGATTGATCATTTTTATATACCGTTGCAGTTCTGAGTTTGCACTTCGGTCATATTTATACATTCTGTTTCATGAATTGGTGGGCCGGCCAGCTTTCTGGTTGTTTGCTGAGGAAAAAGTAAGATTTTTTTTAAATGTCTTATGAAAATTTTCTCCTGATTATTTCATGATTTGACACTTCTTTTTTTCTCTATAATATCTGGTGTTTGCTTCCTTCCAGGTTAGAGTATTCTATGCAGTAAGGCTCTTTCTCGGTATCCTTTCTGTTGTTGCAGATGCTGTTCTGGTAGTAGCCCTTTCCAGAAGGTATGGAAAGCGTCTGGCCTCTTACACACTGGCAATGCTATGCTTAAGCAGTGGTTGTTTCTTTGCTAGCACGAGTGAGTGGGGTTCTTTCATTTGTCTCCAGTCCCTTTTCCAGAATATCAATTCAGTTTCTCCGTCGTGATTTTCTGCATTGTTTATATTTTTTGGCGGACATACTATTTAGTTTGCCAAATTTTAGTACAAGCTGTTTCTGTTAATTCATACTGAGCAAAAATGTTTATAAACTCCCTGGGATTTCTGTAATCTCTGGCATATTGTGGTTTTTTTGCAGGTTTCCTACCTAGCTCATTCTCTATGTATGCTGTCAGTCTTGCATCAGGATTCTTTCTTTTGGAGAAATATGCAATGGCTGTGGCAGTATCAGCTGCTGGAGTAATCCTAGGCTGGCCATTCTCTGTATTGGCTTTGCTGCCTGTTGTTTTCAACTCTTTAGCTAGAAGATTCAAGCAAACATTTCTTGCTGGTGCTGTCACATCTCTTGCTCTTCTTGTAAGTTAAATTGGTGCCTATGATTAAGTATATTTCTATGGCTATGGAGTTTATAGTCCTTTATATTATCGTTAGCAATTAGCATCAACTGAGTTGTAACTGTCTCATTTATATACACTATATATATGTATATATTTATGTCAGAATTGGATTTTTCAGGTGCTATCAGCACTGGTTGACTACCACTACTATAGGAGATGGACATCATCTGTTTTCAATTTGTTGGTATATAATGTTGTAGGAGGTGGTGAGAGCCATTTGTATGGGACCGAAGGACCATTGTATTACCTGAGGAATGGATTCAACAATTTTAACTTTTGTTTCATTCTTGCTATTCTCTTCCTGGCTATTCTCCCAATTGCATGGAAAAAGTATGCTCCAGATCTGCTGGTTGTCGTGTCATCTTTTTATATTTGGCTGGGATTTATGTCTTTGCAGCCACACAAGGAAGAAAGGTATTACCAATAGATGATAATCGGTAGTTCCTGCTATATTTTTCACATGTGTACATTTTTTTCTTTTTATTTGAGTTATTAAATGAATTTTTTTGTGCATTTCATTTTAAAACCTCAAATAGTAACAAGAAACTAACATCTCATATTGCCACATTGACTTCTATATATGGCTCAGGTGAAGAATATCTATAATGTCTTTAACTTTTTCTCTTAATTGCTTTATAGAAGATATACTGTATTTTAAAATACATGGGAGTTAATTGAATGATCTTGATATTGTTCTTTTAGAAATTGAATTGCTGCATGCGTGATTTTTTCGAATTGGATGAAATGGATGGTAATACAGTGTTTGACTGTAACTGGATAGGCCATGAGTGGGGCATTCTCATTTGGCAAAGCATAAACTCACACTTTAATGATCTACCATGATTTTGGAAATTGTGTTTAAACTTGATGAGATTTTTCTTTAACTCTTTTGTCTTTTTAACCTTTTAAGTGATGTATTCTGTGTTCTGTAGATGACATATAAGTGATAGTCTAATTCAATCTGGGCTGCAGCATAATTATGAAGGACAGTGGCAAGGTGTAAATGGTGATTTCTTTTCTGACCACTTTTGCAGGTTCCTTTATCCAGTATACCCGCTGGTTTGTGTTGCAGCTTCTGCTGTCATTGAAAGCTTTCCTGATCTTTTCCGGGACAAGTATAATCCAAATGCCAATTATCTTTTGGTTATGGTGGGATCCTTTATTGCTCTTGTAATTCTCTTTGTATACATAAGAGAATTTGTAATGATGTTTTAACTTTCATTTGTTGTTTTTGCAGATGGCAAAAATTTTCAGGCCTTTGGTTCTTAGTCTTATATTAATGGCCTCCCATGCTCGTACATTTTCACTGATTAATGGATATGGTGCTCCTATGGAGGTATATAAGATTTTGGAGCACCATGACGATGCAGGAGCAGGTAATACCTGTTATCTTGCTTCACTGGGTTGTATAATGTACTGATTTCCATATAGTTTCTGATTTAATACCCATGACCCATCCTAACATTCTACACTGCCCAAAAAACTGATAATAATCAAGGTTCTCTTATGTGATGTTTTGATTGAAGTCTCAAATCATTGGTAGCTTTCTTATGTGATCTAATAAATTTCGTAAAAGTAGAATGCAGAAATGGCTTGGAAAAACTCCTTATATGCAAGAATGTTGATTGTTTGTTCATTGCAATGTTGACATTTCTTCCAAATCTGGATTGTGGCATTCATATGCCAACTTGCTTGGAAACATGCTGTAGCTCTGTTTATGTTTTGCAACTGTTATTACATTATGTCATATTATTAAAATACCTCACAGCAGAATGATAAATGCCTTTTTACTACATTGTCACTTTTTTTATTGTGATTATTTTTGAGGGTCTTTTGTTTTCTAGTGTGCATTTACTGTTCTGTTTTAAACTTTAATTGTTATTTCCAAGAATTGTTCTTCAAATCCTTGGTGTAATTTAACCATGCTACATATTCCCAATTTTAATTCTTATACTTATGGTGTTGAATATGTTTGTAACTGGCAACAAATGTTTTTAGTACACTCAGCAAGTTAAACCATTATAATGTATAATGTGTCTTGTACAAAAATTCATTTAGCTTTTTTCTTTTTTTTGAATTGCTTACATGACAGGTTCTGTAGTTTGTATTGGAAGTGAGTGGCACCGCTACCCATCATCATTTTTTGTTCCTGATTATGTTAGTGAAGTTCGATGGATTGATGATGGGTTCCGAGGACTTCTTCCATTCCCATTTAATTCCACCTTGGGCGGGGCTTCAGCGGCACCATCGTTTTTTAACAATAAGAACAAGGCATCAGAACAGCAATATGTAATCTACAGAACTAATTCAAATATATATGCATTTCACTTGTAGTTTATGCCATTCATCTATTGCTGTTCCATCATGAATAACCTACCATCTACATTGCAGCTCCAGGATATTGATGCATGTACATTCCTTGTCGAGCTTCAGCTTAATCGACCTTACCCTACTCGTGGGAGTGACTTGTCCACATGGGAGGTATAATTAATCAGTCTTCTACTTCATCTTTATATTTTCTTTTGCTGTCAATATCACTTTCCTGCTTTGCTTATATTTAAATTATATGTATTTCAGCCTATTGCAGCATTGCCTTACCTTGACAGAGAGCTCTCTCCTCCCCTGTATCGATCATTCTTCATTCCATACCTTTGGCAGCAGAAGAATGTTTTCGGCATGTATAAGTTGTTTCAACGAATACCCAAGTGATCGGGCATACTTCGTTATGCTTCTTCTTCATTCTGATTGCTTGGAGTGTTGGACAATTAGTATTAACAATTTTTGCCCTTGACCCATGCTCATCCGGAAAATGGAGGAATATTGTTACATATTGCCCCCGTTTAGGGAATAGATTATTACTGTTCTAACAACAAATGAGCTTATGCACGAAAGATTTTGATGAAGCAGGTGTTTGTCTCCCTGTATTTTGTCAGCTGGATTGATCTGAGATATAAACTTCGAAGGTATTATTGCTGTTCTTTGTTGTTAAAAAGAGTTTTTAAGCCACAATTACACGCACAAAGCATAAACTGATGCCGCGGGGAGCTTAAAGATTTCAACCAAACGTCGTCTGCTCGAAAATTTTCCCTTTAGAAAGACGCGAGAACATTCCAAGTTCATTTGCAGCGACTGGAGCATATTAAAGAATGAATAAATGATTTAAAGTGTACAAAGAATGTCTATTCCTATTGCCGAGGTTAAATTGAACCTTTTTGACACAATTTAAGAGCGAATCCTGAGTGACAGAATTTCTCATAATTCTGGCTCAGAGCAAGTAACTCTTATTATAACTTCTCTTGACTGTAACATTGCAACTGTCTGACTGACCGGAGCAGCATTGTAATGTAATGGTATGCTTGCTGGGAAGAACATCTCTCTGACACCTTCACCTTTTACAATGGGAAAGATTATCCCCGATGCGCCCTGCAAATTTTACGAACATTGTAATCCATTAGAAAAACAAATTTGTTTGTTAGATGTCAGAGAAACGACTGAAAATCATTGAGTCGCAAATGGAGTATAAATCAAAGTTTTAATCAGCGAAGATACGCACTGAAATCAGCCCAGCTCCAATCAACAACCGTTTCGGGGAAGGAAATGGAAGTAACAAACGTCCAACTCCAAAGACTGCTACAGCGAAGAAATGGATTACCAAGCTCAGAGGACGTGGGTTTAAACCAGATAGCAGTGCTATTGGTCCACTGGTGAAACACCTACGAGGCTCAAATAGTCGAAACATGCTTGTCGCATTTCATTTCTCGATGGATCAGATGATGCGCAAGAAATCCTTGTAAAGAGCACACGCCAATGTATTTATTGTAGATGCCACTGGCTACAAACAACATCATAACCATTCTTGTAAGTTTTGCAGAAATTAAATCTCTGTTGCTTTTTTTTCGCGTTTCCTTAAACTAAGTAGCCCTGTGGACATTTATGAATTATCAGATAAGGAATTTAGGAATGTTGCTTACTTTACGCAGGGTGCAGAAGGATGCAAGGTACTTGCAAAGTGCAGGTGCATCATCGAGATCGCGGAGAGGTCTTAGAAGTTCTCTTAAGACAACAATATCAGATAAAGCCACAGTCATTCCTCCTCCTGTTAAAGGATGCAGCATATTGAATGAATCCCCCAGCAAGAGAGCCCCAGGCGTCGGAGATGGAGCAGCAGGCATGCTTCTATTTGTCATTATTCTTATGCTTCCTTTGTCGATTGCAGACACAAAAGCAGAGTGGAGTTCAGGAGGAATCTGAAACACTCAAGTTCCTTCATCAATCTAGACAACCAATTCTTATAACAACAAAAATCATATACGAACTTGGATGAATAAGCTAACACAACACACTCATTTCACTTGGTTACAAAAGCACACCCTGATGAATCTAACTATTGGCTACTGTAAATATCAAACAGCATATACAGAGGTTACATGAAGCAAATGATCCGTGCCTGGGGAGCAACCAAAGTTTTCAAATAATTCGTCATTTCACCATTAGAAATCGATGGTACTTTTTGGCCCTGGTGCATCCACCAAACAACGAATGTCACTGCTACTGATTGGGTAAAACAAGATTGGCCATGGATCAGCCAATCTAACATGTCCAGGATTTTGGTACGGAAGTTGACAGTTCTCCAGGACCAAACCAACAAAGCAAGAAGGGATTTCAACCTGCAGATATGATGAACGCCTTTCTTGACCTCTACAGTATTCGTTATCATGCTACAGTTGCCAACTCAAGGTCTATTTTCATTCAAAGCAATCCATGCCCTGAATGTAAGCAGGAGCTAAACACTTTGTAGCATAATTTTTAATCACTGTAGAAGAATGACAAAGCATTTCTCACCTTGGGGTTGCAGAGAGAGCGCCGCAAATTTGAAAAACCGCCATCACAAACTATGGTGAGGGTTGCATAAGCCGTTTGCTTTTCCCCAGTCCTGGTTTTGTATTCTACCCCTTTAATAGTCCCCTTCTCTTCGATCAGAGATGTCACTGTTCCTTTGCTCCAATCTTACACTATAAGAAATCAAGGATGTACATTAAATTACGTGACCATGAAGTTGAAGGTCATTAGTAACCTTCTCAGATGATATTGAGCTAAAATTTTATAGCATATTGGATTTGAAAATCCAGAGCTGGAGTCAAGGGATCAAATGTTTAGATCTGTAAAGGTTTGCAAAAACATATTGCCTTGTTATAGTAGAAATAACTAGTTTCCTGGATTACTGAGCAGAGAATATCCATTTGAAATCAAGTATGTTAAAAGGGCTATTACTTGGATAGAAGGGCAGCCTTTTTCCGCATTTCATGAATGAAACGGCCATTGTGAAAACTTCTTCCGGCCACATCTGAATGGAAACTTTCCAATGGGTAAGATACTTTGGTACTTTTTCCATCCTTGTAGAGAGCATATCCGAACACTTTCTGAGCATCAATCTCATTCACACAATCTGTTGCCACAAATACATATCATTGATTAGAATCCACGTGCACACATGGTAATCAACATGCTGTGTATTAAACTCTTGCTCACCCTCAAGACCCAATTCCATCAATTTTAGATAGCCTCCAGTATGTAGGAGTTCACCTACAATTCTGTCAGGCTCAGTTAAGTCTCTTTCAATCACATGCACCCGGCGTCCATCCTGAGCAAGAAATAGCAAAAACCCAAGACTAAGATCAAATCATACTCAAAAAAATAATGAAAATGTGGATATATTCTTCATTCAGCTAATCGAAATGGAAATATCCTTAAAAGAGTTTCAGTGATGGAAATATGGATACCTTGCCAAGAGTGTAAGACAGAGCTGAACCTGCAACTCCAGCACCTACAATAGTTATATCACTATTTTGCAGCTGACTCTGGATGGCATGTTCCAATTTGTGAGTTCTTGAAACACTCATTTGCTTGTATTTCCTTTGAAGAAGCTCTACCCTTCTTCTTTCCTCTTAAACCTTGCGAGAAAAGGAGCCCCAGCAGAGAAGTGATCCATGCTCCCAATATGTACCGATAAACCATTTTTAGATAACAAGAATTAAAACTACAAACACAAGTGATGGTTCTTTCTCCCTTCAAGTCTCTTTTTCTTTTGATGCAAGTTTACTTAACTCTCTGGATTGTGTTTGGGTTCTGCATGTTGCTACTAAACGCGAGTCTTATATAGGAGAAACCTACCAATACTCGTACTTTCCCTGGCATTTAAGAGGTTACGCCAGTGTTTAAAACACAAGAAAAGAAAATAGACTACATCTAAAGGGATTCTGCTTGCGTTCAAAATGAGTCAAAAAGGGCAGGCTCGTGTCAAGTAAAACTGTTATTGGTCAATGATAATTTGGTCATGATATTGGGAATATAGCTTGAGAGTTTTAATCAATCAGTCAAATCCAAGTAAAGTTACGAATATTTTCAATACCATTGAAACCGTTGAGGTAAAAAAGTTGCAGAGAGAGAAAAAGAAGAAAGAAATGCTGCCTACTTCCCCCCGAGTGGACAAATTACAGGAGCAGTACTTCGTCACTTTTGAGATTTGATATGTCGATCCACATTAATTCTTTGCATTAACACATGACTTATAGTTGGTGTGGTCTTTGGAAAATGTCTCCCCACGGGATTTAGAAATAACATCGACTTCAATCTCCCTGACAGTCTGACAGAAGAAGCTTAAATTTTTGGCAAAATTGGGGTAAAAAAAGCAACCAACATCTTTACATCTTGGCTTATTCCTTAATTACTGGAGTTGTAATATCATATTACAAACTGTGCGTGGATTTGTCTCAGAATCAGCATACTTGAAACTGAACACAAGACAATACATGCACGAAATAGTTTACTTTGGAAGTTGGTATACCATTAACTTTCTGTATATTTTGTTCATACCCTGAAGCCTTATTTTTATATAATTTCATCTTGACACAAACATTTAAGGTAACGTGATCCAGACTAGTGAGGTTAGATTTCTTCTAATCAATTCAAACTAAACCAAAACTGGAACTTCACGTTACAAGCATTGGCAGTCCAGACTGTTCTACTTTATCTTCTTTTCTATTCAGAGACTGGGAAAACATATAGAAGTGCATCTAGAACTCTTCGCTCAGGTTGTTTCCTAATCTGAACAGTATTTCAAAAGCTTTTCAATCCAAATGAGAAGAGGAAATATGTGTACCTGTTTTGTATAGATATACGTACATAACAAGAAGCCCTTGTACAGTAGAATACTCAAAATCAAATTGTTGCATGTAGAAGACTAGCTAGCAAAGAGAAAGAAAGAGAAGACGATGATGAGTGCTGCAGGTTGTGCTGAAACCGGCTGTAGAGATGCCCACGACATAATTAGGCTAAGAAAACTTAAAGCATGGGCTGAATCAGACGCCAAATTCCTGAGAAAGCTGAGCTTGACCAAGCATTATGATCAAGAGAAAACCGGACGGGTTTCTTCTTCGGTTTCTGAACGATCAGAAAGCTTTGAGCGTTTTGCACGTAGGCAAAGATTTCTGATAAGCTACCCCTTTGACCAGGTAAAAGGAAGAGACAACGTTGTACAGGAAACGAAGAAGTGGCTGAAGAAGATGAAGCAGCGGAAGAAGAAAGCTGTGAACAACCCTTGTTCTCCTGTGAAAGCTTGTGTGAAGTTCTTCCTCTCATGTACCACCCGGCTCAATCGTTTATGATCGGGAGGAAACCATTTGTGGTACGCGTAAATTTTGACATTGTCTTTGGTAGGTTTTACTCACACGAAGGAACAATGCTATACAATTCTGCCATGGACGTGCGAGATGGGTGCTTGGCCTCCTGTTGTGATAACAATTTTCTTTCAATATAATTAATAGACATGGATCTGCGAGGTCGTTTATTTCTTAAATATTTTGTAACTGCAATAATATGATTTTCTTGTAATAATTTTAAATTGCTAAACGTGAATTCTTTCTGAATCTTTATTCTACCAATTTTGCAATATCTTTACCAAAGAGTTCACCTACACGTTCACTTGTAAGGTGCGTTACGTGCCTTGTTCCGTTCAACCAAGAAGTAGAATTCTCATTGGCAGTCCATCATCGTTTAACAATAAGAACCAGCAGGCATTCATCAGACCGGCAATATCAAATATGTAATTTACAAAACTTGTAATGAGACTCCTTGGTTCTGATTGATGGGAGTTCCTTGACAAATTTAGTGCTTCGATTTTCGTCATTGACTCCTCGTGATTGCTGGCCTGGAAAATGGAAGAAAATTGTTGGACATATTGTCCTTTATTAGTGATACCAGAACCACGCAGCCTTTGTTTTTCTTTCTTTTCATCTTCAAAGTTTAAGCAGTCGATAACCAGGGTAACGGTGATCATTTTTTTTAAAATTTTTTTTATTTTTCAGTTCATGATTGATTTGCGATCAATTAGGTTCAAGACAAATTAGTTTTCCCTTTTCAGTTTTTCAAAATTTAAAAAAATTAACAGAAATTTTGATGGCTATAAGACAATACTTGCGATTGATCCCATTTTAACACACACACAATTACACTGCAAGATCATTTTCAGGGACAAATTAAAACATACTGAAGAATGAATGAATGCGTGAATAAATATATTATACTGTAAAAAGAATGTCTAGTTTAAGAACAAGTCTGGAAATCTGATTACAAGAACAAAGAACGCAAAAAATTCAACTAATTTTTCACATATTTCTGACCCACAGTGATACTGAAGCATGGAGCACAACTATTACTACAACTTATCTAGTCTATAATACTAGGTATCTAAAATTGGGAGCAGGAGCAGCTCTGTAATATGAAGGCATGCTTGCCGGGAAGAACATCTCTCTAACTCCTTCACTCTTTATAATTGGCAATATTATACCCGATGCACCCTACGAAATGCATACAAGTGATATATATATCAGCCTTTTATACAACTGAAACTATTGACATCTTTAATTGAAACAAATCATAAATAAATTGAAATTCCAAGCAGTGGAGATACGCACTGAAACTAGTCTAGCACCAATCAACAATCGTTTGGGGGAAGGAAATGGAAGTAACAAGCGTCCAACTCCAAAGACTGCTACAGCGAAGAAATGGATTATCAAGCTCAGTGGACGAGGGTTTGAACCAGATAGCAGAGCTATTGGTCCACAGGTGAAAAAAACTCCGAGGCTCAAATAGTCGAAACATGCTTGTCGCATTTCATTTCTTGATGGATAGGATGATGCGCGAAAAACCTTGTAAAGGGCACCCGCCAATGTATTTGTTGTAGATGCCACTGGCTGCAAACAACATCATAGGTATTCTTGTAAGTTTTGCAGAAATTATAACTTTCCTGCCCCATTTTTTATTTTCCTTCTGTAACTAGCTCCTTGGACGTTTATGAATTTTCAGATACGGAATTAGGAATGTTGCCTACTTTACGCAGAGTGTAGAAAGATTCAAGATACTTGCAAAGGGCAGGTGCATCATTAAGATCACTGAGAGGCCTTAGAAGATCTCGCAAGACAACAATATCAGAAAAAGATACAGTCATTCCTCCTCCTGTTAAAGGATGACGCATATTGAGTTTGTAATATGCACGTTGCAACTAAACGCCTGTCTTGTAAAGCCTAAAACATGGGGAAACTTTGCCGACACCCGTACTTGGAATGCCAATTAAGAGCTTATGCCAGTGTTCAAGATTCCGGGATTCTGACTAAGGGATGCTGTAATTGGTCAAAGAGAACTTGGAGATACGTGGGAATGTAGCTTGAGAAGTTAATAATTCATTAAAATCCAAGTGAAGTTGAGAATAATTTCAAGGCCTTCTGAAAGCACAAAAGCCAAACAATTGCAGATAGAAAACGTCGCCCGACCCCCAGAAGTAGACAAATTAAGGGATTACTGTATCTGGTAGAGAAGCTTGCCTTGGCTCAGCAGTCTTGAATCACGGGCGCTCTTTCGCCTTGTCCGAAAGCACTTAAGTAAACCTTTGAGATCCAATGCTTCATTCAGAAAATGGTCTACGTTAAGTCATTTTACTAATACTACTAACAAATCACTTGGCAATCAAAGTCGTCTCCGCCAGCCGAAAGTCCTCCGTGATTTTATACTAAGCCTTGGTAGTTTAACTATTTGTTTTGGAGTGAAATGGGGCAATGTGATTTTGAAGTTAAAAGAATGATTATGGGTGAAGTCAATTGCGGGTGAAGTCAATTGCTACAGGGGAAGACAACCAATTTTCTACTCAAAAGAGGAAGACAATCATGCCATCTCAAAAGAAGCAAAATTTCGATATTACTATATAGCAGGGAATGATCCTTGATTCGATATTAAGGAGTGGAAAGAACAAAGTATATGTTATCAAATCACACAAGTTAAAGGACAAGGCTTCCCAACAGGTGGACAGGCAGTAGTAACAAGGAAGCTTTCAGAATACCAAACTCCGAATGATCAAACATCAATTCTTTCCAAATTTCCATTTTTTTTCTTTTTTAAATAGATACTGAATAGCATACATTGGACAATTGTTATTTGAATGGAGTGAAAGTTTCCACCGCGTCATCATGCACCACTGGCATACAAACGCGTCCATTCCTTTGCTGCAAGACATCATGAAAAGTAGCACAATGAACAAGAAGAATTGGCAGATACTAACATCCTTTTTTCTTGTCGCTTATTTTGTTAATTTTCAGTTATTTACAGTTTGAAATGATCAGTTTAACCTAAGCACCACGATTCAGGGAAGGTTCAAGCATTACCCGTTTCGACAGCTTCTGCCTCATTTGTTTTCCAGTGCTTGGCAATGTTCTCGGAGAGAGGATCATCAGGGTTAGGAGCACTCAGAAGTGCTTGAATGCTAGCACAAAGTTAGTAATAATATCAACATAAATTATATTTTAGTTCCATGGAATATAAACAGAAAAATTGCTATCAAAGCTGTTCAAATTCATCTCCTCGAATATAATAAGTATTTTTGCGGCCATTAAATAAGTCCCTATATCATAGAAATCTCTTACTATAAAATCACAGCTCAAAGCACCTCAAAAGTACAGTTCGAATCTGGAGAGCAGGACTCCACTTGTCTTTCAGAATATCAAGACATATCCTTCCAAGCTGCATTAAAATTCTCATTTTACTCGAGGCAAGAAGTAGATATCATAAATTATGTGGATCAAAAGATGCAGCCTGACAGAAAAGTCAGAAACAAAATATGCAACAACCAACCTTATCAATGTTTGGATGATATATCTTGGTGAGAAATCGGACCTGCGACAAGAAAATTATCAGAGCAGTCACTGGTAAACATACGGACATAATCACCCTAGAGCGGTAACTTTCACATAGACAAACCCAAACTGCATGACTAGAGCACAACAATAGATGGCACACATAAACAACTGGACAAAATCAGAGTCTCATGAAATCGAGTCATGCATGGACCACAATAGTAAAGGAAGATTTTCAGGGTAAGCAATTTTCAATGAAACTGTCAACCACCCTTGATTGTAGTCACTTCCAATTGAACTTAATTTCAAACTATGTTGAAATCAAAGCCTTCATGTCAGCCAGAGCCCATTCAAATTCCCAGATCACATGCTTGGCACCAATTAAAAGTAAAATGGAATCAGAATTTAAACCTTTGTTAGATTGAAATTAAATTTACAGCCAAAGAAAGGAATTGACCGCACAGGATTTATTGCTTGAACTAAAAATCATCAAAGGGCTTGAATTAAAAATCAACAAAATAACATCCCACAGATCATTGCCCATCCAGATTACATAAGCAGTTGGAGCACCTGCTATATTTAAACATCTTGCACCCCATATTCCAAGTGGATATGCAGGTTCAATCTCTTGCATGTCCAGTTTTATCTTAGACAGGTTTCACCTGGAAGCACCAAGGACTGCCAACACAAGTAAATCTTGAATAAACTCAATCTCACTACAATCAGCTTTAAAAGATATACAGATAAGAAAGCCATTAGTTTCCACCTCACAACTGTAACTCTATAAATAAAATTGGATCAGCTTCAAGTCCAAGGAGGACCAACAAAAAGGGCTGGGGCTGCTCAGACTTTGATTTGGTTGAATATGAATGAGGAGTATCACCTTGCCAAGGATACAAGTGCTTCTGGACGAAATTCTAATGTTCCATTATAAAAAAAGTGGCATTTGATTCTGTTTTACGGGGAGAACAATCCTGAAAGACCCAATAACTAAATTCTACAATCCAGCAGGAATTATTGTTGACATCAAGTTGTGCAGCATCAAATAACAACATAGCATAAAACATCTCACAAAAATAATTATATTTATGCGCAGATTTAAGATGAGAACCAAGCTCTCATATCTTTGGCAATGGGATACTTGACATTCCTACAATTTGTGTGCTTCTAACATTCAATATGATAGAAATAACACTCTAGAAAAAAAATCAAGTATATTAACAAATAGCAATCTCACAAAAATATAGGGCAGTCACAAGCAGATTCAACTCCCTAATTTCAGGTGAAAGTACCTTTGGAGCAGCCATTGGATATTCTTCAGGCAAAAATAGTTCCAACTTGAAAACCCCACCTAAAGAAACAATTGAAACAATAGAATATTCCATATCACATTATATAGGAGTACAAAAACATTAGATTACAAGCAAAAGCCAAAAAAGAAACAAGTAAACCAGGGATAAATTTCCCAACAACACAAAACATAGTTTACCATTGACGTTAAGCAAGTAAACTAAAAAGGTAAGAAATATTTGCTTTACCAAATAAATCTTAACAAGCAATTTACATTCTTCAAATTTTTATCAACATTTACCACAATCAAAACAGAGATATATCATCATCATTTACTAGAAGCAAAAATAAGCACACACGAGAACTCAAATAACACAGTAAATCAAGAGAACCACAAAATTAATTATATAAAGTCTAAGAAAAATACTTACCCTTCAAAAACCAAATGAGTCTATGACTTAACATTTACAACGTCAAAATAACAAGCAGCAAATAAAATAACAGCAATATAATAACATAGTCCAAATGATGGACCACGCAGCAATTTACCTTCATATGGAGATTGTGTAGGGCCAAGGATCATCACATTAAAGTATCGCATATTTTCCTCAGAGGGAGATGCACTGATTCCCGGTGCTGCATCCACAAATCACCTCAACACTCATCATCACAGTAAATTATAGCGCGTAAAAAGCAAACTTTATAACAGCTGAAGTACTATGATATGCACATTTTCCAAAGATTAACTAAAAAAAGATGAAATAACAAATCAGATACAAATTTCAGAAGCAAAAATTATGGAAGGGAGAGCAAACCAAGCCCTTACCTGGTTCACTGAGGAGACGCTGCGTTTCCTATTTGGATCAACAACGAAAAAAAGCAAACACAATCAAAACCTTAAAAAAAAATTCAGTTCAATCATTGCTAAAGCTCTTAATTAAGCTTCAGATTCTTCAATTGCGAGATGAAATTCCCAAATGATCAAACCACATCACTCGCTAAACCCTAACAACATAATTAGAACATCTAGATCCAAACGAGCGTTCCCCTTCACCATAATAATTATTATAAAAAAAATAGAAAAATTGAAGATTCTCTCTCAAAATTTTCTGGAGACAAATGTAAACCGATCTGATAAATTAAGAGAGGGATCGAGAGAGAAAGAGGAAGAGTGAGTAACCTTGATGATTCTTCGAGGTAGATTACTGTTGGCCATTTGAAAGATTGGATTTTTTTATTTATTTTTATTTTTTTAACTGCTCCTCCTCCTCCTCCTTGTTGCAGAGAAAGAACGCTTGTAGGGTTTTCTGACGAGTCTATGAATACAACGAGCTACGGAGCTGTAACAATCATGAACCGAACGCGTTGTCCCCTTTATTCTTTTTTTATTATTATTTAATTTTAATTAGTTTGCTAAATACTTATTTTTTTTTAGAAAAAAAAATAAATAAATACGTGTATTTAATACGTATTTTAATAAATTTTATTTTATTTATTTTTTTAATTAAAAAAAAATCAAACTCTTGAAAATATTATTATTTCTTTTAGAATAAGTAAGTTTAATAAAAATACGAGATTATATATTTGTGTATTTAAAAATAAAAAATAATTATTTTAAATATAAAAATTTTAAAAAATTATTTTTAATTTTTATATTTATTATTAATTAAATAATATTATTATATTAAAACTATCCGGCTTAATAGTTAATGGTGGAAGAGTTGATCGTTGTTACAACGCGGGGAAAGCTAAGGCTTGGGCCCACAGGATATGATGCGCATGCATGCATGGTCCGCGGAATCTCACTGGAAATCAAGGAACACCCCCACACCCTTTGCTGCTAAGTAAACCATTTACCGAAAAAACAATATAAATTGCTCTTGACGTTATGTATAGTGCGATAATGTTGGATTTAATTTTATTATGATTTCTTGGTTTGGTGAGTAGGAGTAGGAGGGATGATACCCTCATTGGATTTGATGCAAGAGATTGTAGCTGTTACATACACTCTAAATAGCAATCACCCCCATGAGATGTTAATAAAATCATTTTATTGAAGCTGGCAAAAGCTTAATGACGAGATTAATGCATTAATTAATTGAATTGAAGAAATCCCAGTTCTCGGAGAACTTTAGGGCATTCTTTAACTGGTTTTGTCCTCATGAATCCAAGCGCATTGGCGTGCCGAACAGACCCAGCCATTCCTGCATTGCTGCTCAGAAGAATCCTGGCACGGCTCAGTTCGGGCCACACCTCGCTGCACTCCGGCTTTGGACTCTTCCCCAAAACAACTTCGCAAATCAGCTCCGCATGCCCGCTCTGCGCAGAGATATTATAAGCTCCGTTCTTGTCGGTTAAAACCTTGTGGGAATACACCACTTTCGCGTCCTCACGGTTTCTGCATTGCAAGGAAACGGTGGCGTTATAGATGGGTTCGCTCACCCTCGTCTGGAACAGCACGCGACATGTGTCGCAATACACCTTGCCTTCGACGTACAAGGTTCCGTCGCTGTTGGCGGCGGCCGAGCTGAGGACGGAAGAGAAGCACATGGCCACGGCAACCACCGCTGCAACTTGAATAGCTTTTGCCATCTTTTTTTATATACTCCTTGTCCTCCTGGGTGAGAATTGGGAGAGAGTTTGAGAGCTTGGAATGTTTAAGTTGAAGCGGCCATTTTTTATACGAAAACGAAGAGGTGAAGCAGTTATTGTTTGTGCGGTTTTCATTGGTCAGCAGTTATTGTTTGTGCGGTTTTCATTGGTCTTCTTTTTCCTATTTTCATGGCCTGTTTTAAAGAGAAGAGAAAGACTCGCTCAACATTCTTTATTATTACCTGTTTCAACCATTAACCATTCCGAGGGAGCAGCTGGATTTTATTATTTACTCCTTGATCTCTATTATTAGCGTGCAAGAAAAAGAGAAAATAAAAGTAATTATTTGAAGACAACTATAGCAAAAGTGATAGATCATGCTCGTCTTCTGAAGGACAGTGGGGCATGCGTGTAAGAAGCAGGGAGTGAGAAACTTTTAGTTCATGGAAAATACCAATTGCGTGGTTCTGAATGTTATGTGCCACCAGATAGAATCAAAACAAGTACCTTTATGCTTGCTGCAGCAACCACTCGCTCAAACGTCCCTCAATAATATCACCCGTCATTCTTTCCCACTTAGAATGTCGGATTGACAAACAGACAATTGCTGGTTGTAAGATTGGAGAATTTCACGTTCTTTCGTTTTTCATTTTCTTTCGTCTGGCTGCTCAAGGCATGATAGCTGATTGCTATTCCAGGTTTCAGCAACCAAAGAAAGTGTTCCTGAGAATTAGCGAGGTTTTAATGTTAAGACAAGTCCATTTCCTGGGTTTCCTGCAGATCTCCAACCTCAAACAATGGCATCACTCACTACATATAGTGGTTCAAGTATGCTGGAGGAATCTGCGTTTGGAAAAATGCATATTTTCACCTTAACATTTTAATCTTTATATTTTATTGTTTTTGCCACAAGGATTTCCAAAAGAGGGCACATTATTTTTCATTTTTATCACCACCGTTAAGCTCATTGGTTGGCTTGAAAGTAGATTTCTTTCAAGCTGTGGGATTTCTATAAGTATCCGTCATTTGTTCTGTGAGCATGTGTTTCTGTGGGTTGCTTGATGCACTATCGATACATTGGGGAGCTAAGCAGCAGTCACACAACATCCTTTGTTTGCTTTTGTTTTCACCGGTTGCAGCTTTATCGCCTTGTTTTCTTGATTTCTGGCCTTTGATCGCTCCACAATATGTGGCAAGTTCTCATTCAATATCTTTTCTTCGTGTTTCCTGTGAAATGTTAGCTCGTATCATTGTTTTGCCTCTCTTGTATTATTAGACCTCTCAACTTGTCTGCAAATCAATTTCCGCCTTAATTGCACATTTCTGAAAGCATTACCAATCTCTTGCACAGCTTAGTCTACAGCTAGTTTCTTCTCCCGATCAGCCTTATTCACTTTCACTCTGCTAACAGAAATAGTCATTTTACTTCCTAAAATGTCGTGAGAGGCATCAAACGCTTGAGGTCGTGAATGTTCCCCTCAAAACCTGTTTTAAGTCCAAGTTGTAAATGTCATCATCGCTCAGGCAATTAGCCATGGCTGCAATTAAGCTTGACTTTCCCGCTCCAGGAGAACTATATAACAATAGTACCCACTTCTATGGAATTCCTTTGTATTCATGAAGGTGTTCAAATCATCCAACACTGCTTTCTTAAGCTCTGGATCCAGTGCAACAGTCTTGAAAGTCATTGGGTGATCAAACGAGTTTTCCATGAAAGCCACAGCTACGATAATCAAGAACTTTATTACCTTGTTTTCTTCTTCAGCTGCTTCAGATTGCTCCCAGGTACAGAAAGTGGACAACGAAGAATTTAATGGCACATCAGCACAAAAGAGAGTGAAAGCAAAGGCGAGAACTTGATTTCTTGCGCCCCCGCGGAAAAAAGGAAAATTGAAACCTTGACCAAGTTTGAGACCGTTTGGAGAAAGCAAAATAACCACCAAAATTTCAAATTTAAAAACTAACCAAACGCAAACGTCAGAGACTAATTTAACCTCAGAGGAATGCACTGCCTTACTTTATAAATACTATTCCACTTTGTGTATAGGAAACTCTCATCTCTCAGACACCATTTGAAGGAGACATGGTTTACTGTGAGAAATATATTAATAAAATATTTATAATAATTGTTATTAATAATATAGGAATAAAATATGTTTCCTTCATGCGATCAGTTGTTTGCATCGCAGCAGCCCGACTTTCTTTTTTCACCTCCCAAGCTTCTCCTCCGAAAGATTTTGCACGGAGAACTCTCAAAGCAAGCTGGAGGATCAAGAACAACTCTTGACCCAGCTTCCTAAAGCGAAATACTAAGATGGTCTTTTGCTTTATCAATATCAAGGATTTTGGTTTCCCTCTACGTGCATTGCATTCGTGAATTCATCTGTTTTCAGAAGCGCTTCCAAGCAAAAGAAAGCGATATAATACTACCCTCCCTTCCGAAATCAGGCAGTACTTGTCTCAAAGCCCTCACATTTTCTGTAGTCAACCTTTCTCTTTATGCATTAGAAAATAGCCCTTTGGTTGCCACTTCACCTTAGCAACTTGTTAACCTATATCGCAACAATCAATCGCCAAATCCTCAATACTTTCCTACACCGAGAATTTTCTCAACCCATGCCTCATATACTTCCTTGCCACCTTCAATTCTCAATTCAAACTGTCGTATCGTTTATAATTGTAGGAACCCTTTGTACCTCGCAATGGCAATTCGTACCTAGAATTCAGGATTTGGAGCCATCTCAAGGACGTCTAGATGAAGCTTTTGAGGGAAATTGCTAGGGAATGCAATCTTATGGACTTGGATTACTGGAAAGCCAGCTTAGAACAACCACATAAGTTGTTATTCTTGAAATATGAAGATCTTTTTTACGTTAAAAGATTGGCTGATTCCTTGGGATATTCATTCTCCAAGGACGAAGAGTCTCAGGGGGTGAATGCCGATATATCGAAGTTGTTTAGCTTTGATTTCATCAAGGATTTGGAGGTAAGCAAGACTGGCGAGACTCTTAAGTTGTTTCTTCTTTAGAAAAGGGAAGGCTGGAGATTGGAAAAATTATTTAACCCCTTCAATGTCTGAACGTTTGGAGAAAATAATTGAAGAAAAGTTGGCTGTGTTGAAAAAGTGCCTTAGTTTGCTAGGATTTGCTTAAATCTTATCTTTGATTTAGGTTTATCATTATCTTTGATTTAGGCTTATCACTTATCTCTTTGTTATATTTTAACTCTATATAAAGAGCAATATAATGAATAAAATAGTGAGAGAGACTTCTAGAAAATAATTGCTCTCTCCCGCTCTTTCTTTTTCTTTGCCAGTTCATATTACTTTGTTCTTGTGCTAAACAACAACAGATTGGTATCAGAGCCTATTTGTTCTTGAGGGATTTGTGCGTTGAGTGAATCCAAACACAAACCAAAAACACAATAACCAAAAAAAAAGAAAAAAACCTAGAAGAGATGGAAACTGAAACAATGTTCTCTCATGTTACACCACCAATTTTTGATGGTGATAACTATCAAGTTTGGGCTATTAGAATGACGGTCCATCTTGAAGCATTAGACCTTTGGGAAGCTATAGAGGAAGATTATGATATTCCTCCATTGCCGGAGAATCCTACTATGACTCAACTCAAGGTCTATAAAGAGAGAAAAACTAAGAAGTCCAAAGCTAAAGCATGTTTATTCTCTGCAGTTTCAAGCACTATATTTACAAGGATCATGAGCTTGGAGTCAGCAAAGGATATATGGGACTACCTCAAGAAGGAATACCAAGGCAACGAAAGAACCAAAAATATGCAGGTACTCAATTTGATTAGAGAGTTTGAAATGTTAAAAATGAAGGAGACAGAAAACATCAAAGACTACTCTAACAAATTGTTGGGTATAGTGAATAAGATAAGGTTGCTTGGTAAGCATTTTTCTGACGAACGAATTGTGCAAAAAATTCTCGTAACTTTGCCTGAAAAGTACGAGTCTAAAATTTCTTCATTAGAAGAATCTAAAGATTTGTCAAGTATATCCTTGGCAGAATTGGTGAATGCATTGCAGGCACAAGAGCAAAGAAGAATGATGAGAAAAGAAGAATCCATGGAGGGTGCTCTTCAAGCAAAGGCAGAAAATTCAGAATGGGGCAAAGATAAAAAGAACTACAATAAGAAAAAGGGCAACAAGACTGGCAATAACAACAAAAACAAGGATGAGATATATCCACCTTGTCCACACTGCAAAAAAACAAACCACCCACAAAGAAAGTGTTGGTGGAGGCCTGATGTCAAGTGCAGAAAATGTGGTAAGATTGGACACATGGAGCGGATCTGCAAATCACAACAACATGAAGAGACAAAAGTTTCTATTGAGCAACAGCAAGAAGACCAACTTTTTGTTGCAACATGCTTCGCAACAAATATCAGCTCTAGCGATTCCTGGCTAATTGATAGCGGCTGCACAAATCACATGACCAATGATCAAGAGCTCTTTAAAGAGCTCGATAAAACCATTATTTCCAAAGTAAAAATTGGAAACGGTGAATTTATTTCAGTCAAGGGCAAAGGAACTGTGGCTATAGAAAGTTTAACAGGTTTAAAGTATATTACTGATGTTTTATATGTGCCTGATATTAACCAAAACCTGTTGAGTGTTGGACAGCTAGTTGAAAAGGGTTTTAAAGTCGTATTTGAAGACAAATGGTGTTTCATCAAAGATGTGAAAGGCAGAGATGTATTCAAAGTGAGAATGAAAGCAAAAAGTTTTGCTCTAAATCTAATGGAGGAGGAGCAAATATCATTCTCAAGCACTGTAAGTAATGCAGAATTATGGCATAGAAGGCTTGGGCATTTTCATCATGGTGGACTTTTATATGTACAAAAACATAATTTAGTGAAAGGTATGCCATTGCTAGAAGACAAGTTAGCTGATTGCGTGGCTTGTCAATATGGCAAGCAAAATAGAAGACCCTTTCTCTCAAACGACATGGAGAGCAACACGCAAAGCTGCAATTGATACACACAGATGTTGGAGGACCTCAGAAAATATCATCATTAAATGGTAGTAAGTACTACATTATATTTATTGATGATTATACCAGGTTTTGCTGGATTTATTTTCTCAAATTCAAATCTGAGGTTGTTGATATATTTTGGAAATATAAAGCATGGGTGGAAAATCAAAGTGGCTGCAGGATACAAAAGATAAGGTCAGATAACGGGAAAGAATACACCAATGATATTTTTGACAAGTTTTGCAGAGAAGCTGGTATTGAGCATCAACTCACAGCACCTTACACTCCACAACAGAATGGCGTAAGTGAGAGAAAAAATCGAAGTATTATGGAGATGACAAGGTGTATGCTACATGAGAAGGAATTGCCAAAGAAACTATGGGCAGAAGCTGCAAACACTGCAGTTTTTTTGCTAAATAGGTTGCCAACTAGAACTTTGCAGAAAAAAACTCCGTATGAAGCCTGGTTTGGTTACAAACCCGATTTGCAAAATCTAAAAATTTTTGGTTGTCTTTGTTTCTTTTATGTACCACAAGTAAAAAGAGACAAACTTGATAAGAAGGCAGAACCAGGAGTTTTCATTGGATATAGCAATTTTTCCAAAGCTTATAGAATTTTTCAACCACAAAATGGAAAAATTGTTATAAGCAGAGACGTCAAGTTCATAGAGGATAGACAATGGAACTGGGAGGAGTCAATAAAAACACAATTGTCAGAGATTCTGCAATACTTTGAAGATGATATAGATGATGTCCCAGTTAGAGGAACAAGGTCTTTATCTGATATTTATGAAAAAAGCAATATTGCTGTATTTGAGCCTGCAGAATTTGAAGAAGCTGAGAAGGATGACAAGTGGGTTGAAGCAATGAAAGAAGAGCTCAGAATGATTGAAAAGAATAACACTTGGGAGTTGGTGAACAAACCTCAACACAGAAAGGTCATTGGAGTCAAATGGGTTTATAGAACCAAACTTAATGCAGATGGTTCTATAAACAAATATAAAGCCAGATTAGTTGTGAAAGGGTATAGTCAAGTGTTTGGAGTAGATTTCTCAGAAACTTTTGCTCCAGTAGCACGCTTGGATACAATCAGGATGTTGCTTGCTTTAGCAGCACAAATGAGATGGAAGACTTACCAACTAGATGTAAAATCTGCTTTTTTAAATGGTAATCTTCAAGAGGAAATCTATGTAGAGCAACCAAGGGATTCAAAGTCAAGGGACAGGAGGAGAAAACCTCTGCAATTACTAAGGCAAGGAGGAGTGTTGAAAAAGTGCCTTAGTTTGCTAGGATTTGCTTAAATCTTATCTTTGATTTAGGTTTATCATTATCTTTGATTTAGGCTTATCACTTATCCTTTGTTATATTTTAACTCTATATAAAGAGCAATATAATGAATAAAATAGGAGAGAGGCTTCTAGAAAATAATTGCTCTCTCCCGCTCTTTCTTTGCCAGTTCATATTACTTTGTTCTTGTGCTAAACAACAACAGAGCTGCCCCTCTTCAAAACTTCATAGGACGAAGATGACCTCTGCTTCTTCAATATACATATATATATATATTCGTCGATAAACTTTGTCTTTCATGTGTGTTTTCATAATTTGGCATGGAAGCTAAATAGATGTAGGGTTGTAATAATAACAACAAGATCAATGTATCTGTTCAAATTGTTTGAACATGAGTGTCTGTGTTTTGTGAACATTTCATCCACCTCCACCGGAACTTCAATGTAATTATAATAAAATGAAATTTTAATCGATTTGGTTTTTCTTCAAGTCTCATGTCGTTCACGTTCAGTAACCAAGTTGACCATAGCAAGATGAAATGTACATCCCTTCATGTTAAGATAAGAGCAGGCGTGTTATTGTTTCCATTTCCATCAATGGACATCTCTTTCTGACTCATTTGTTAATATCATAATCATTATCTTCATCATTAACACACTGATTCAATCAAACCATTTTGTTTTTGTCTGTAGTAAGAATGTTTGATAGTGTTTCTACGTTATAAGAATGGATATCAAATCATTCAATGCAATAATTCCTATGTATAACCTCTTTGATTAGATATATGATAGTTAAATGATCTAAAATTATCAGTCTTAGGATGCCCTCACATCTACCTTTTAGCTTCTGAAATATAAATATTAAATTGTAATTACCACCCGCTTGTGATATAAGAATTTGAAATTATTATTTAAACAAATTAATTAAATTTGTCAGTAGCTCTGAAAATAGTCAACCCCATTGAAATGATTAACAGCGGCCAGACTAAAATCCAAGGACCCATCAATCAATCAAATCAAATCAAATCACCAACTTAAACGACACAGTTTTCTTCCTTATCTACTGTTGCCTAACGGCTACTCCGTAAAATCACGATGGCTTTTACAGTTGGCTTTTTACGCACACAGTGCAGTTACTCAGTTTGTAAGTAACTTGACTTACTGTACAGTCCAGTACAGTACGTAGATTTATTTATAGTTTTTATGTCAGTCGCAGCAGGCTGGCAGTTGTACACACGCGCTTCTAAGACCAATCAATTTGATGATGAATACGGCACCCACCCGTCATTTTCACTTTCAATTTTGGGAATAATAAGTTTTTATTTATTTATGGAAGGCCTGAAACCAAGAAATGACACGTCGAATACTCAAAGAAATCTAACAATCGGGACGGACGCTTAGAACTTTCCTCGAATTACCAACTATAATACCCCTTCTTCCCATTACTCAAAACTACGACCCGATCACACTCACGACGCCCCTTCCCTCGTTGCTGCGGCAGAACGCGTGGACAATGCCGACCCAGGTCCCACCACAGCCAAAAAGAGCGGTTACCGTTGGCCTCCTACTCAGCTTCGCACCGACCGACCAGTAGTAGGCTTTTCTTTTCTTGGTGTACTCTTCCGGGTGTTTCGGTTAGGTGTACGTGAACTGGGACACTTAAATGCTCGCATGTTATTGGAGATTGGACTCAGAAGCCCTTCAAAATAAATCACTTCGGCGATAACTACTTCTTCATTGGAATCACTTCTTGCCAAAACTGCTTATTACAGTATTAAACACAGCATTAATTGCTCTTAAATCCAGAAGGCAAGAGGGGTATCATTTACATTATAGTGTTGACAAACAAGTGGGTGTGTCTTTCAAGGCCAATCTGGCGTTCCCATAAAGGACAGTCCGGTTGAAAAGAGTAATGAATTGTGTCAACCACTCTTATTGAAAACCAACCTTCATTGAACAAACAATGCATGTACTTTTTCCATCTTATCCCAAGGGCAAGTCAGGCTTCCCATGCCGTAACTTAAAATGTTCAAATGCAAAGAATTAGTAAACCATTCTACAGCATTTTGAATTTACTCGATGGAACATCCAACTAATAACATGAAAACCTCAAACTGGCAATGCAATAAAACACGTGTAATTAATTATACAAAATATCATGTCCCGCCACAGTGTCGCAAATAGACATTGTTTGATATGGGAAAAATGAGATTTTGGCCTGGTTTTTGATTGAAATTCCAATGTGCTATGCTTTCAGCTATGTTCCAGTGTGAAGAGGAATACACACACATGTATATCTATGTATGAGGAGAGTGAAGCGAGGAAAGAAGAAAAAAAATGGGATTCTTTTTATTGATGAAATGGTTGAGAAAGAACAACAATAATGATAACAACATATTCAACCTTCTTTCACTAACCCAGTAACTAAGTACCCTCCAGATATCCAATCTCCCTCAGGGCTTCCAATGTTTTTGTATATATCATCACATATATACATGTACAGTACAGATCCTCTTCCAAGAGCTTGCCCAGTTCTCTCTCTCTCTCTCTCTCGAAAATGACTTAGGACCAAATTTAATAAAATTATACGTTGTCCTCAATTTTGACTCTCGCTGCAAGAGGGGGATACAAGGAGGCTGGCCTACAAGAAAATGGACAAGTTCCAAAAGGAGTAAAAACAAAAGGAGATGGCTGAATGAAGATGGAACCACAGAGCAATGAGGAATGAATGAATAAATAAAAACTGCAAAAGGGACTACGCTATCTCTCTGGTTCCTCTGGCTAGTGAGATTATTGTATCGCTCTGATTTATGTCACAGCTATCTAGTAATCGATTTATGGTTGGGAGAAAAGACTGGAAGGGTAGTGGAAGGGTGTTCCCATCAAATGGGGGGTATGAGTAGCTAGAAATTGCACAAAAAAAATAATGATAAGGACATGGTATTACAGTACAGTTTCGAGTTCTAAAAGCTGTAATGCCTCACTGAGTGTTCCAACATATCACGACTAGGGCAGACAATATCCTGCACTCGGCTACCATTTTTGTATATCTTGAATGTTGGTACAATCCTCACATTCTCAGCATTTGCAACTGCCGAAGTCTCACGAATGTCCACCTTTTAATTAAACAACACAAGATTTATATAAGAAATTCACTTTGTTTCTAACATTTTCTATAGAAGAAAAAATTTACAGGGCCAGAGGTGACGTGAATCATTTACCTTGAGAAAATTTATGGATGGGTATCGGCCACAGAGGGTATCCACAAAAGGAGATATTTGCTTGCATTGTGAGTCAGATGCTGATTTGAAATAGACTACAGAGACACCTGCAATTTTTAAAGACAATCTCAAAAGGATTTAATGAATGCAACTAGAAATAAGCAGTTGAAGAAAATTTGAATCTCGAAAAAATGGAAGCAGAAGGCAAACCTGATAAAGATACTGCAGCTCTGAACTGCTCAAGATCAGACACTTCCTCTACTTCGCCACCAAACTTCATATTGTAAACTTCTTCACCACGAGATTTCTTCAATGCAACCTGAGCATCAAAGAGACATTTTGCAACTTCATTGTCATCTGGAAGTTCTCTCCTCAATACCTCATAATCTCTCACAGCATCCGCCCACCTTTCTAGCTGTAGTTTACAACAATTATTATTTACATGTATCTACATGTAGCAAAGCAAGAAAAGCAAGTCTTATAAAACACTACCTTGCTGTTTGAGGCAGCTCTTCGAAGAAGGGCTTTTGTGTAATTGGGTTGAATGCGCAATACATGGTTGCAGTCCTCAACAGATCGCTCCCACAGCCCTAGCTTAAACCAACAAGCTGCTCTGTTGCAATAGAGAACAGAATTTGATGGATCAAACCTGAGGCCCTCACCATATGCTGAGCACGCTTCAGTGAACCTTTCAGATTTAAAGAGATCATTGCCACGAGTACGAGCTCTTGCAACCAACTTAACATTGTTAAGCAGTACTGCAACTTCAACATTACGGGGATCAATTTGCCCAGCTTTTTCAGCGGCTGTAACTGCATTCTCAAACCTGCAAGACATGCATCGTCTATTCTCACTCTCCCTTTTGGTATCTTATTTCTGACAAATCATAGTATTTTAAAACTCACCTTCCCAGAGCCATTTCAATCTGAGCTTGGACAAAGAAGGGATAAGCTTCAGAAAGCATCCCAAAAAACCTAGTCTGTGAGCAAGAGACTGTAGACGGTACTACTTTGGGAATGTTTGATAGGCTTGATTCAGCATCTTCAAGTTGGTGGAGCTTCAAAAGGGCTTCTACTCTACACATTGAGAGCTGCAATTTCGATATGAAACAGTCAAGCAATATGTTCCTTTTCAATCTGCACTGAGTTCACTAAGAAAGCTTTCAGGCTCGGGTGGGAATTTACCTGAGGAGAAAAGTCAGCTCCAGCAGCAATGGCTGCATCACCTTCCCTCAGCGCACTTTTCCAATCAACTACCTTACGAGCATCCGTGCATTTGCTAAGATGCTTCTCTACTATCTGCAACTTTTGCACCTCAGTTGGATCTGGCTGCTGCCCGGGCAAACAAAGATGCCTCTTGGCCTTCTCAACCTGCCCTAACCTGTGACAAAATGCATTAAAATAAGGCCGACCCCTTTATGTGAATTTGATTGTTTGCAGCTTGGGGCTTGATGAAAAAAATCAATATTCAACAAACTTAAGAGGATATAAACAAGCAAATTGTGATTGATGTACCCAAATCATATACAAAATAAAAATGGAGATCAAATTGCCATAAGAGATGAGAAACAATGAATCCATGAAGCAACAGATGCGCTCGTGGTCCTACTTATCAATACAGAGTAAAATCATATTCTGACGGCCCTGAACCAGAATGTCAGGAGGCTTTCAATAATTAAAATAAACCAAAAAATAGCTGTAAATATCTATAATTGACGGGTATACAGACAAAGATTATCAAAATCACCAACAGGATGGAACTTATAAAACAAGAAGGCCAGTAAATCTTAAGCATTCAAGCTACAAACAACAAACTGGATCAAACGAAAAAAATGTAGAGTAGAGTAGAATAATATCACAAAGGAGAGTAGTTAAAGTGATGAAGCAGTGTCAACAGCGAATTCCAACACATGAACCGGATCTGGTAATCCAACAAACCATTCTAACCAATGTGCATCAGCTCCCAACAAAACTCATATTAATCCACCAAAAATACAAACGCTTCCAAAAATAACGCAACATATGAATAAACTCAACACAGAACCAAAAAACTAAATCCATTCAAAGTTCAAACCATCTGCAACAACCAAAAAATGAGAACCATCCTTGTAACCAAAGCTCACATTCACCCAGCAAATAATTATCATTATAACCAATATCTAACAGCAAAAGATACAAAAAATTGCATAAGAAAAGTAATTTGCCCATCAACAACCAAATGTAGCTTATGCATTAGAAATATCATACATATCCACCAAAAATCAAGCATTATTGATATCAATGCAATCAACATAGTATCCCAAAAACCAGAGTTAATTTGCCCATCAAAACCAAACAAAAGAAAACCGTTGTCGCTAATGTAGCTAAAAACAACATTAAAACTCACCTTATGTCCATCAAAAATCAAGCAACAACACTCTAAACAGTAAAACAACCAAAACAATAAACTCAGTTAAACCAATCTGAGAAACGAAAACCGTTACACCAATGTAGATCAAAAGATCAGCAAAACACCCAAAAATTATACAAACCCACCAAAAATCAAGCCAAAATTCGCACAATAATGAGCAAAAAATCCACTTTCCTCACACTCTCACCTTACAAGCAATGAACCCAAACGTTGATGAGCCCTCAGATAATTAGGATCCAACCTCACTGCCTCCTCACATTCCTTCACCGCCTCCCCAATTCTTCCCAACCCTGCAAGAGCCGCCGCTCTGTTACTCCGGTATGCTGGGTTTCCCGGAGCCAAAGCTATTGCCTTATCATACATATTCAGAGCCTCACTAAAACGACCTTTTCTATACAACTCATTGCCCAATCTCTTCAACTCCTCCGCGTCCCCGACGTATACTCCGCCTCTGTTCCTATTCACATTCGCATTTTCTGGGCCAACCACCACACCTCCGCTTTTAAAGGAAGATGCTGCAGCTCCACCAACGCTACTAGTTCCCCCACGCATTATGCTTCCGTGTCCGTAGTGACCCAACCCGGATCCAAGCGTGTCGGTTCTGGTGCTACGATTAGACGTGAGACCCATTCCCGTCTTTCCAAGTTTGCCAGATGGACAGATATTGCCCGTGGGAAAGACATTGATGGGCGGTGAGTTAACAGAGCTCTGGTGCTGACCCGAGTATATTAATGGGTGAGTTGATCCAGAGTCGGATCTAGCATGACCCGGCTTACGAGTTGGCGCGGTTGGGCTGGTTTCACTAGAGCCGGAGAGCTCGCCGGAGTGGCTGTTAGGGCTAGATTCAGGCCTCCTGTTAACAAGGTGGGACCTGCTTTGGCCCGAGACGGATCCGGATGAGCTAGAGCTGGAACTACTGGTAGTGGTGGTGGTGGTGGTGGTGATAGTGAGTCTGCTAGTGCGAGTTCGCAGCGGTGACACGGGTGAACCGAGATCGAGTTCTCGAAAATCGGGCTTGTTGGCTTCGCAACTCAATGGGTCCTGTAAGGAGAGATTATCAAACCCTAACTCAGTAATGTTGGTGCCGTTTTTCCCAGAATGCGACATTCTATTCTTTCAATTTAATTTCCCAGTAGCCAAAAAACAAAATGGCCACTTGAATATCCCCTCTCCCTTCTCGGTTGTCTCTCTTCCTCTTCTCCCGCGAGTTTATCTAGGAATGTCCGTCAATGGAACTCACTCAAGAAAACCAGAAGCAAGTGTTGTAGATACAGAGAGAAGAACATAAGCGAAGAAAAGGCTTTGAAGAAGACATAAGAGAGAGGGAAAGGAAAAAAAAGAGATGGGGATCTCGTGATATAAAAGGAGGAAGCAAAGAATGAATGTGAGCGGAGAAAGAGAGAGTATTTTAGAGAGAGAACGGAGGTTTTACAACACCCACAGAGAGAGAGAGTGAGCGAATAGCGAGAAGAAGATGAAGAAAGGAAAAGAAAGGGTAGAGCTTGTTATTATTATTTTCTTTGCCTTTTCCCCCCTTCACCTGCTGCCTCACGAGACAGGTTTCACTTCTCCTCTCTTATCTCTAGGCTACTACTCCATTCCCATGCTTTTCCAACTCACTACGATTAGATACTTTAAAACTAACCATAATTTTGCATAAAATTAGGGACCTGGTTGATATTATCTATTTTTTAAAAAAAATAATTTTTATTTTATACTCGCATCCTGTGTTATGTGGTGTGGTTTGCTTGGATACTCTTCCCTCCTTCTGTTCTCCCCGCCCCCAGTTCAATAAATAGTATCCATAATTGGCTTTATTTGTTGTTCTTGGTTTATGTTTAGCATACAGCCCCACCCTCCCTTCACCGAAACGGACTTCACTCTCTGGGGTTAGAAACCGCATGTACAGTGCACGGGCCATCATGGCGCGTGAAAGTAGTAAATAATTTAAAGCGGAGTTACGTGGATGTGAAGACTGTTCACCTCTTTAAAATTACAACAAAGTGAAAAAGTCAGTCGGATGCAGACTCTTCTCATTCCCAAACAAATCCTTTTTATTTGCCACGCGGCGGTCCAATAACGGTTCATCAATTGCCACGTCGGACGTGATTTATTTTTGTAAAAATAGATCCCTGTTATATTTTTATTTTTAATTTCCAATTATATTAACAAATTTATTATATGGAAAAATGGTGTGAGCGGTTGCATGTTAGAGTTTCTCTATTTAATAGGATTTATTAGGAGCTATTACCCTAGATTCTTGTACTTTCTGGATTTTTCACTTTCTTACGCAATCCATCCAGCAGCTTGCTCTTCCCCTTTCCAGATCACCATCTTCCCTTTCTCCCAACTACCCTTCCTTCGTTCCACTAATTACGAAAATACTTCAAACCTAGCAGAAATGAGGTGCTCGATGCTTGTTTACACTAGAACAGCGTGTTGACTTTCTTTCAAAGAATGCGGAATGGCATGATAGTGAATAAGGTGTATATTAAGGGTAGTTTAGTGAATTGAGAACAGAAGTAGCTGGCCATGTGCGAAAGAGTGGCGTGCCAGCTGGTCCATTCAGAGGAAGCCCCGAGAGTGACAGTGGCATCCAACTAAGCGGCGAAATCCAACGTCGTCGAAATAATCCCCAGTTTATTCCCCGTAAACGGCGAGGATTTCCACAATAACGGATGTCAACGAGATTGTGACAGCAGAGGAGGATACCATACCAGAGCCGGCGGAGTAGGGAGAATGATGACCAGGCGATCCAATTCGTGCCAGGTAAGCCAAACAAAAAGGCAATGATTCTGTCTTCTGTGGTTCACCGTAACCTTGGCTATCAGATTGGCAATTTCATGACGTCGCATAAACGGGCACGAGCAGCATTCCCAGCGCCGTTAAAATAGGTATTTTTGGTGGGAAAACCAAGGAAGGATTAGTCAACGTAGAAACTTGGCCAAGACGAGTGAATTTTCACCGTCTTACCATCATACAAACCCTTAATAATTCAAATTTGAAGACACAAACAATGTCACCCTCGCGAAATAATACGATAATATTTATCAATTTTTATGTTAATTAAAATATAATTTTAATAATAAATAAATATTAATTTTAAAATATATAATTATAATAAATACGACGATAATAAGAATACAAATTTTTTACGTGTAAGCATGCTTGAAATACGGTAAATGTAATTATTTTAGATTTTTAATTTTAATATTTAAAATTTTATTTTTGAAATTTAAAAGCAAAGGGTAGTGTTTCTTTTTCATTGATGGCTTGGAAGAACTAAGACCCCCTCAACATTGTTCAAGAAAACAAATTCAATAGGCTAGCAATTGAAATTCGAAGTTCATGGTAATGCGTCAATTACCATGTGTCATGGTTTGCTTGTAATTTACATTTGGAATCGTTAGAGAATTAAAATTAAGTGAAGACACAACGTCATGGTTCCATGTTGTTGTCTTCAATTACTTGATTTAAACTCCATCGATATTCTTCCTTTGTTTGTTTGTTTGTTTATTTGATTCGAGTTTTCTAAGAAGAAACTTATGCATACAACAATTAACCATGCCGTTTTCAGCCATAATTTTAATTAAAATATAAAATTTACCTCATAAATTAGAAAGAAAATAATGAATTTTGTTAGGGCATGGTTGGAGTGATGAATGTATTCATACGCATACAACCACCAAATACATTAATTATAGTACAACTCTTTTTGTACAATTGTATAAAAACAAAGTGAGGGCCAGTACAAGAATGGGGTATATGATTTATAAGAGTTAAATTTCTGAATTAATATTTATTATTAGGTTTAAAATATTTTGTTAATTAATTCATAGAAAGAAGTGGGGAATATAATTTTCTTGAGCAATAATTAATTAAATGTTAAAGACAAAGTAGTTCATAGGGCATTGTATTGAATTAATTAATTAATTACTAATCTCTTTCTTTCTCTCTTAATTTGAAGCTTAGGGAAGACATGCATATGCTTCTCCTCATCATGTATTCTACTTTTAGCAAGTAGTAAAGAGACTGTATTGTATTTGTTTGTTTGTATTGTATGCAGAGGAAGAGAAAGGTCACATACATACAAACAGACACAAATTGGTTGATTGATTAATTAATTACATGTATTTTAAGTTAACTTTCAGTTGTGGTAGGTGATACGTATAAAAATTGGTCTTATCTTCTTGGGTTTTGAGTGCTCTAAGCATTAGGGGAGGTGGGGGGGTGGTAAGAGATATTTAATGTATGGTTTATGTTAGGTAAAGAAGTTAATTAAGAAGTAACACGAGTACCTAATCTGTGGTTTAATTAAAGTTTTGCCTGATTAATTGCTTAAAAATGAGGTGGGTGTCACTCATTTTCGTTGTGTTATTTGATTATTAATGTGCGTAGAATACAATACAGGAGAATTGGAATGGTAGTTGGAGTTGTTAATTGATTAATCTTAAGTGAAAGCGTAAAGGTTGATTGACTAATCACTGCATGGTGGTGTGAACTAAAGAAACCTAGCCTAGATGTGCATGATTCTTGGGCAATCTGTCTACCTTTCACGGCGACCAAATTACTCAACATATTGACTGCTACTTTGGCAACAAGATTCCACATCATCATCACAACTGTATTTTCCCTGCGAAATCTAAAGTCACAGGCTCAAAGTTCTAATATATGGAGTAAGAAACGATGGGGGTTGCTTGCATATATCGTGTATATATATGCCTGTAGTTATTGGTCTCGATAAATTTTGTATCAACAATCTAGAATGTAGTGGTCAGGAGAATTGAGAAGTATACGCACAGTAGACAATGATTCAAGAGTACAAGAATAATTAAGCAATGAAACTTTGTTGGGAGGGAACTTTTTATTTTTATAGAGATTGCGAGCAGAATAGAGGAGGGAGGGAAGGAAGAAGACAGACAACAACTCTGACCGATAAAAACAAATCGGACTGGACAAACTCTTTTCCTGCCATTTTCAATGAAAGCCCCCTTCTTTAATCAATCATTCTCCCTTCTCTTAAGAGGAATCCAAAGTGCTACCTTTATCAGAGACATATTTAAAGCTGGGCCTAGCTTATCTGCCACTTTTCCGTGCATGTTATGTTATATGCACCACTGTGATCTCCATTCATGTTCGTATGTATGTATGTGTGTATGTATATATATATATATATATATATATATATATGTGTATATTTTTTTTCTCATAACATTGGATCCCAAACAAAACTTTAATAGCCCGTATACCCAAAAAAAATGATTGGAAATGGGAGATGAACTACTGGTGGTGATAGGTTTTGCGGAGGGAAATTGTATATGGAACCAAAATGCAGTACATGACATGGCATGTGACATGGAAAGAAAGCCTAAAGAATTTCTTTCTTTTTTGTGTCTGCAATCCCATCGTTATTGTTGTCTGGAAAAATTTTCCTTGAAACTTTTGTAATCCGTACTTCATTATCCATTGAGGTTTCCTCACATTCAGACATTATTCCAAGTTTTGTGAGCCTTTCTTTCTTGGGTTCAACTCACATGGCGTTATACCCCACAAAGAAACTTTGAACAAAATAAAGCAAACAAACTCGAATGGGAAGAACAAAGCCAAAGCATCCATTATTATTGTTGTTATTATTATTATTAACAAAGCCAAGGCGGCAGCATAAATTCTGGGTTAATCCAATGATCAATCATGGCCAACAAGAAAACAAAGGGGTCAGTGCTGGCAATCACAGAAGAAAGATAAGATGAAGATGAAGATGATAGACAAGAGAGAATCAAAATGAAACGAAATAACTACTGTTATAAGAGCATGAAGATAATGAATGTGATAATGATAGATGATATAATATGAATGAGATGGAAGGAGAAGAGAAGAGAAATGTCTGTTTTATATAATACATGAAATAGAGAGAAATACCCAACATATGCATTGTCCAGATAACGATTTCACACTGCCAAAGTCTCCCCTTAAATCATGTTTTCTCTTCAATTTTCATGTGGCTATCACGTGTTCCCTCCCCTTTCTGCTCCATGCCAAACAAATTCCCTTGTCCACCAACGCTACACAACACTGTACATATAAACGAGTGACAAGTATACACTTAAGTTTTCAAAAACTGATGGTTAAAGATCGCTGCACTGTTACTGTAGATGGACCCAACCAGCTCAGAAGGCCACGAACCAATAACCAACTTTTGGTAACGATGGTCCCTTCTGTGCTGTTGTGCTCTTCATATATGCACGACGAATTATTCATCACCCTTTTAAAGTTTTACCCCATTAATTTTCTTTCAACCCTCTCATGCGAACAAGATGGTGGTTCTGAAATAACTGAACCCATGATTATTATTGGGGGTTCAAAGTTCGAGACATACTAAGTTACAGTTGCAGCTTTCTTTCTTTGATCATGTCTCTCATATGGCAAACTCAGACTCGCAACCCATTGACAATTGGTTATTGATTATATTCATGCGTATATCATAACACACACACACACACACACACACATATATACATATATATACATGTATGCATGCATGTATGTATGTATGTACGCCGCTTGTTCTTGTACACTGCGGATGATATTGAAGGAGGACCAAATGAATATGCTAAAGCTGCGGTTCATACTATATTTCTCATGTTTTCAAATGCTTTGCCCATGATATTATAAGCACTTTCAAATTAGACATTAAGTGCTATATTAATGATAATAATAAAAAATTAGCTATTAATAGGGGCTAGAGTTTATTGTCGTGTGTTATTAGTTTCTATCCTTTTTTTTTCCCTAACAAGTGCTCACATGGTCTGTTTGGAAGAACATGTCAATACTTACAGACAAAAGCTAAAGTAATTATTAACTTATTCGAAGAAATATTCTTTCCTACACTGAAATCTTGTCCATTGTTTCTAATTTTTGGAATTGATGGATTCACCATTGATTACTCATGGGGTAATTTTGTAGTACTTCCGGTGTCTTTCCAATTATTTTACAAATGAATGCTAGACAATCATTATATGATTAGAATCATACAATCGTATCATGAGTGTGAGGGTATGAAGAAGTGGTTCTGGGATAGGTGACACAGACGACTAGCTTAGAACTCAAAATTTTGGATTAATATTAATTTAACATTAGATTATAGTCCTTTGTTGTTGAAAATATTTACATGAGTGTCTTTATATTTTCACTAAAAATTACAGTTGCTGTTATACCCGGTGGATGGTGTTTTGAAGGGGGGAAGATTTCAAATATCGGCAAGCCGAAGGCCACTTGAGCAAGCCTGTTCATTTGCCATCCATTTTTCCAATTTTTTTATTTCAAATAGAGAATAATAAAATAATTATTGATGAACAATGGAATGGAAGAGAATGATGACTGATTTATGGGCCAAGCCAATCAAAAGGTCAATGATTCCATAGGCCTATAATGAAATTGGCTAGCTTGACTTTGAAGAATACTACTGGTACTCCTTTTCTCCTCCACCATTGTTTCAATCATTTTTAGATCATAATTAATAATCTCTTTACTAATTTTAGTTCACAAACTTCACTTCAACTACACTCTTTTTTTCAGTTTTAATTAATCAATGTGGTCAAGGCTCAATCTTTTAGGTGGGGATGCACTGATTCCACCCAATAATACGTTTTGGGAGAAAAAAAAATGGACTCTAAATGTCAGCACAAGGACAGTATGAATGACAAAGCAATTATATTATACAGTATTGAGCATTACCGTGGATTTGATCTAAGCGGCAAGACAACAAATTTGAAGCAAAATCTTGGGTCACTTGAATTTGAAATCTAGTTTGTTGGGTAGGTGGAAACCAGCATGGCAATGCAAGTCTATAAATATGAGTATGTCATGTCAACCACATGCGATTGCAATTGCATTTGCATTCGTTTATGTCATGGTAACATGACTTGATGTATGTCAACGCATGCATTTTGAAAATTCTAGATATGCTTAGTTAATGTGAATGCAAAGATGGAGTCCAAGAACGTGGGTGTCCATAACGTGGATATTCAATGAGAAAACAGGGAGGGGAAGAGAGAGATCTCACATGGGGTTTTGATGTCAGGATCAGGAAAGGAAACCCAAATCCTCCGTGGGATTGGCTGTTGAATTTGTTGCTGTTCAACACTCTGCAATCCTTTTCTTTTTTGGGTGTGTTCCAATTGTCTGTCTCTGTATAGATAGATCAATCTAGTGGAAAATTGTAGAATTTGTGTCAGGATTTGAGTTAGGCAGAAGACAGAAATTGCAGATATCAGATGAGCATCTCACATTTTTAATTTCTAAAGCTACTTCAAAGTAATAGTTGGATAAGGTTTATGAACAAATATATAAATACAAGCCATAGACTTTATCAGAAAAAATATTTAATGATCATGATCCGGAAGTTGTACTTGTATATTTGCAAAATGTTTCAGATTTGAAGAACATGTTTTAGTAAAACATGAAAGTTCAGACAGCGAGATTTTCCTATCAATTAATCCGATTAGAAGCATAACATGAAGAAGTTGGCAAGTTTGCTAGTTATATTTAGAGAACACTCTGGCAAACTTTATACCTATTCCATGGAGTTCTTTCAATCTCATGGTTCGAAATGTTAGCCAAATCTGTATTCTCTGAACAGGAATGGGTATCTGCTGAACCTAAAAGCTACGAAGTTTTAGTACCCACTACTACCTTAGCCAAAGTTCAAGAGCCACTGAGTTTAAACAAAATCATGTGGCTGGCTCGACCTCTATTAGACGTTTTTGGTTCATCTAGGATTGCAGATTTCAGGTTGCAATTATAAAAGATTATTTACACATAAATGGTTATTTTCACTCCAAAATTACACCACCATTCAGTGAAGCGGAAACTGACAGATCCGCCATAACTATTATCTGGTATTGCACACAATGTCAAGAACACGGCCCATGATCATTAATGTTGCAGAGTTTGGATTAAATAACAAGGAATCCATAATCTCAACTCGGGGTAAGAAAATGGATGCCTATATTCAGCTCAGTCACGGATCATCAGCCCATTGCTTATATTAAGTCTGATGCAAGCCAACGCGCAGTTCTGTAGCTGAAAAATACAAGGGCTCGTCTAGTCCGAGTTCGTTTATTTGAATTTTACAGTTTATTTGATTTGAATTTTACCCGAATTATTATTCTTTCATGTGTCTGTAATTGTTAGCTAATATTGAAGAACAAAAACAAGGAAGCAAATCTTTAGCACACATTATTACTAGCGTTCAAATGTAAAGAGATCCTTCAAAGCTCAGCATAGCTCAAATCGACAATATGTAATCCAACTTCTATCCATCTTTCAATCGTTTTACAGTCAACTTTTACGAGCACAAAAGACTGAACTTACACAGCCTTAGGACCTAGTAACCACGCCCCATTGTTTCTTGGCTAGCTGATAGACAGAAAATCAACAACAATATTCTTAAAATCTACAATCTTATGAAATAAATTGCGATGTAATTCAATAGTAACTTTCAAGATATCCTTTTGTTCCAAGGAATAGATTTTACATGGGTATTCAAACTCAACCACTAGTATTGGTAAGATCTACAATCTGATGAAAGAAATGGAGATGTAACAGTTCCCGCTTGTTGAAATTAGGATGAGTAAAATGATATGTTACAAGAAATGAGATAGGGTGGGGGTGTGGTGAAGTGGAAGTAGAAGGGAGCCAAAAATAAAGTGAGAATGGAATGGCTAAATGGATGTGTCTGATAGATATGAGGTATTTGTTTAGGTAACTTTTGAGTTTTAACAAAATTGGGAAAGATCAAGGAAAAATTGCTACTCATCATCAGGTGCATAGATGGGCTTTTTGAGCAGATCTTCCTTTCATGGAGTTCCAGTAACTTCTTTTCCGGACTGCAAAGCCCAGGAAAGTAGGAGCAATGTCAGATCATGCAACATGTGAAATGTGTAATGCTATTGGGTAATGATGCAGCCAATCATTTTTAAACATTGAGAAATGATGATCCTATTCTAACTTGCTTTTGGTTGCCCGACATTGTATCGCAACATATTTATTTTACATCACATGGGCTTTTCATTTCAACTTGCCACTTGCTATGCTTTCATCTTCAAATTAAAGGTTCCAAAAACTTAACTTTACATGCTCTGATTGCAATCATTAGAAATGTTTCGAGGAATTTCATACTCCAACACAGGTCATGATAAAACTGAGCATCTAAGTAATCCATGAGAAACAAAACCACAATAGAAAGCTTAGTACTTAATCCCATTACCCATTTTACCTCCATGTTTGTTTGGTTCAGTTAGGCACCTACCTGAACACTTTGGAATATCCCAGACAGCAAAGATGATGATGTACAATCTGCTTGACACAGTTCTCTGTTATCTTCATGGTTAACATTCATTTCAAGCATCCATGCACCAATTGTGACATCCCCATTACTGAACATCCAAAAGCTGTAACTCAAAACAAAATGGAAATCATTATATTCAAGGCAGAGACTTTAGAATAACTACTTAATTTGAATCTAGAACCATCTTGAGTTAAGAAAGGGCTCTTCAAATTACTTGGGACATTTATCATAGGAAGATGAAGAAACTTCCTGTTTATGTTCCACCTTCTAAACTCCAATTTGTGCCCATTGCTTAGCACCCAAAAAAATGTAACTCTTAAATATTATTAAATTAATCCTATATATTTGATTTTTTGGCAGGAACAAGAAAATGCAAGTCAGTTTTGGGTTAATGGCTACATTCACAAAGAGGAAAACTAGCCATTATGTGGAGAAAGCAAAACACTTCAAACAGGGTGTTGTTTTTGATGACAATCAAGTTCAAACCGAAAACAACACCATCAGTAACTCACCAATTCAATGGCATTTCACAGAGAAGTTCAGCCACATCAAACAATTGATGATAAAGAGAGTAACATAAAGAAAAACAGGAAAAAAGAATAGCCTGTTGTTCCTGAGAGCAACCAAACTAGCAACAACATCTGCTGAAAGTGCATATATAGGTCCAAAAGCATGAAGAAAGTACTCCTTCCCAATCAAATTGGACAGTGGTTCATACCTGCACAGATTTAGTAGATTTGATCACTTCATAACCAAAGCCAAAGTTTGATGGTCACAAAATACTTGTCAAATTTAGATCTGCAACAATTTCATCCTTGATCTGAGTTTCATTCATGTTAAGTTATTTTTCTAGTCATCAATTCTTATTCCAGTTCATAATAGCTTATATAACAACAATATGAGAGCAATAGCCTAACCCTGTGGCTAGGCATCTCTTTGGCCCCAAAATGAAAGAACCTTCAATGCCCAAGATAAAATTAACTCATTTACACAGAATCTCTCTAAAATGCAGTCTAATAATATATATTAAGATCTTTAGGAAATACGAAACTCAAGGTGATTCCTAATTTTTGGAATAAACTTTTCATGTGGTTAATAGCTTTTACACCAGCATCAAATGTTGTCCCTTTTATCTTTGAATTTGACCACATCTATGTTTTATATTTGTAAAGCAGAGCCCCACTATACTCTTTTTATCATCCAATTCTTTCTTGATTGCTTTAACTTCTTTGATTAATTGCCATAAACACCTAGAACAGGCTCTTTTATCTCCTCTTTATTATCAACCGTAGCAAGGCATTCTCAGCTGTGGTAGGAGGAATAATCACTAGAAATAACAAGCAAGAAAGCAGTCAAGAAAAGTAAAATAAATCATGTACTAGAAGTGAACAGAAAAGGATAAACCATTTGAGTTTTGGATCACTAAAAACCGGACCCTTCTTCGAGCATCCGAGGTAAGTCTGAGAGTGAGAACGTTCTTGCACTAAGAGCAATGACAAGCGATCTGTGAATAGACAAAACAAGAAAGTAATGCGATGAGAAGAAACTTTACATAAAAGAGAGACAAAAAATAAAATGAAGCATGATAATGTACCAAGTATAAATAACTTTTACATATCTAGTCACCTGGTCTCAAATATATGTCATCATCAGCTTTGACATAAAACTCAGAATCAAAGAGTGCATAAGCAGCTTTGAAGAATGCTAGCCTGTAATAAATAGTACATATGAGAATGAATTTATCATTAGTCCTTTCTTAGATAAAAACAAATAAATTATTGTCAGCACTAAGGTTTTGTAAGGGAGCTTACTGTACTCCTCCTCGATATCCAATAAAATGAAATCATCACATTCTGCAACCTCCTTTCTAAGTGCAGCCATTTTTGAGCTATCACTGGTTCCACCATTGACAAACCTGATAGCCAAACCAGTGGCTTCTTCCAATCTGCAAGGCATATTCCATTCAATGAAGTCCTTGAGACAAAAAGCAAACCATGTGCTAAATAACAAGCAGTCAATTCAATGGCTAATAGCAATTTTCAAATTCACGAACAACTGGTAGATCTAGAGAATGAAAACTATCACAAAAACCTAAATCAAAACTCAAAGACAGATTGATGTATCTAGCTCATAAAATTATTAGAATGCCCTGTACATGCATATCAGTCACATAAATTTGACACTGTAAAATTTTTTGAACAACATCTTGACAAAGCTAACAGAAGTGCAGCTAAGCAAGGAAAGATCAGCAAAAAGAAAATTTTAATACAATTGCAATCCCTCAGCGACGCAGGAAAAAAGTTTTAGGTGCTATAATCATACTGATTCACTATTGCCAAAAACCCTTAATAATCCTTTAAGACAAAAAAGGGTTAAAAATTTAACATTTCGCTAGATCAATTTGCTTAAGAGATCTTAGAGTAGCTCAAATAGAGCAAGAACGCAGGCACCAATTCACGGACACATCACTGGGAATGAGGCAAAGCGAAGAGTACACTGATGAATAGTATATATTAAATAAATCAAGCAGAGAAGAACTGGCAGCACTTTTGATTTGAAGTCCTTGCGGAAGGCATCCACGTCTTCCTCAACGATCTACGCCGAGCCGCGGATCCGAACCCGGTTTGAATCCCAACAAAGCCCATAACTCCAGGCCTCTTCTTCCCTTGGTTATCTGAACTACTAATACCATCACTATTTGCATCCGATCTCGTCTGCGCGCTGCTGCAGCGGTAAGCGCCGCGACTGGCGGAGATAATCGCGAAGGTGCCGAAGAGAAATCCGGCATGACCGATGATGAGGCAGGAGAAGATCAAGATGGTCGATTTGTGAACTGACGGTAAGGAAGGTGGACGCGCGCGGAAGAATTTGGGCGAGGAAGGCCGTTACTTTGATAAAATTAAGTTGGCCAGCGAAGAGAAGGAGAAAAGCATAGTGCCCATTACTGTATTGTGAGTGTAAGAGAAGCTAGAAGAATGTCGGTTTCCAAGTGCTTTCACGTTTCAGTTATGGAAGATCTGACATATGAGATTGAAGTCAAAAACCAGACAATTTTACGAGATACCTGTTAGCAAGCAGTAGGACTAGGGCAGAGAGAGCTAACCCACACGGTAGCCGAGCTAGTCTTTGAATTTTTTTTTAATTTTAATTTTTAAAAATTAATTTTGGTTATTAACCATTTCTTTTATCTTCTTCCTTGAGCTGGAGACCGAACAACTGTAAATACGAGTACAAGACAGTTTCTAATATATACATTTCATTTCTACTTCTCATTAACCACACAGCTTTCCTCTGCCTGATTGTCTGAAGAAAGATGTGTCTCGGTTTCGTCAAGTTGAACATTACAAACAATTACAACTTCGTTTTCCCCTGAACCTGGCTCTGGCTTTGTGCAGGAAATCTTTGAAAATTGTTCCTGCATGGGACTTTCTTCCTCTGCACCATCTAGCAAGTTCTTGCACTCTGTTAGCTTGTTCCGCATTTCAGCTCCAACTTCGATATCACTTTGATCAAAATGTGATTGCTGTAAACACTCCGTGGTTTTAGTTTCTGCATCAACGTCATTCACTGACTCAGTGACAGGCTCTTGTTCGGAACAAGTACCCGCTTCAGTTGATTCGTTCATTCCTGCAGATGATGGATGAATCACCCAAGAAGCTAAATTTGTAGTTTGATAATATTCAGCAATAAAGAGCAACAAATAGGAAGAAAAGTTACCCAATTGTTCATCTGCTTTTCCATCTCCACACAAGGTTTTTTTAAGGAGAACTGTTCCAGGAAACACCATCAAGTTGACCTTGTTCAGACTTTTCTTTTCATCTTTCACCAGTGGCGTAAAGCCAAAGCCGTCGGTCCATGTCTCTACTGAACTGGGAATAGCCGATATGATAAGCTTTTCCACTTTGAAGGATATCAGCATCTAGAGCCACCAGCGAAACGAATGAAAAATGTAAGTCACAGATAGGCTTCTCACAAGAGCAATTAGCAAACTCAAGGTGATTCAACAGTATGGAGAAACAATTTTAGTTGCGATGCTGCTTGAAAGAGATTCTAAGAACATTCAAACGAAAAATACAAAACACCTGACGTTACGTGCATGTTTGGATCCCTGTTTCTAAAACATTTCTCTCTTTTCTCAATGAAAAAGTTACTAGGTTAGCTGTGTCAGGAAATAGTTTTCAAGAAATTATGTTTTCTGAAGCAAATGTTGCTTTCTGGTGTTATCAGAACCTTTTTGTTTTGCTTGATCACAGAGGAAATTGTTTTTCACTTGTTCTCTTATGTGAGAAGGAAGAAGAAAAAGAGCATGAAAATCCTAATATTAGTATTAGAAACCTATTTTACAGTTATGACTATCCAAATGGAACCTCTAAGCCCATGCGCGCACTCACGCACACACACTAATACCTCTTCTATAGCAGCCACAAGGCGTCTGCACATTCCCTTCCGACGGTAGTTGCTGCAGGTAGCAATTAGGGGCATCTCTGCAACGGCTTTTCCATGCACTCTGCAAACAAATTTATGTACTCTTAACATTTGTAAAAATGGTAAACAAAAAGGCGGAAACAGGAGAAAGACCAAAACTTACAGTGAACATGAAGAAATCAAAAAGTTTCTGATTTGAAATGCCAAAAAGTAGAAAATCCCTTGAGAAATTTTATTCACAGTAGATTTAGGAAGAGAAACATTTACAGCAGATAACTGCATGGACTGATGTCCAAGTGGAGAAAAATATCATGTTTCTATTTGCAGTGTGTCAATTAATTCTATATTGTTGAAATATTATGTGCAAATATTACATCAAGAGAGAAGAAGCACTGTGTAACAAAGTATCACACCAAGGAAATAACAAGCATAGGTGTTTCTAGAGACATGCAAAAAATATCAAATGCCTACATGGAAGCATCAAGATTACCTGATTGATGCCACAGTTATCAAAACATCATCTTTTTCTAAGACTACTGCATAAAAACCATGAAAGTTCAAGCGTGCAAAATCTGACCTGCAGAAAAAGAACAAAAGCAACTAATTACTGCAAAACGATATCATTTTCCTTTCAGATAGGTCTGCACTAAAGAATAAAAGAAAGGTGATGTCATACAATGAAGATGGTATGTGAACTTACACAAGGCATTATTAATTGCACAACTATTATCACCAGGGGAACTCTAAAGTCTACCTTTTCTAAAGAGTCTCTTATCAGAAATGAAATCAAAACCTTGTCTTCCTCCACCTTCTTATGGATCAAGAAGGGTTTTAGACCCAGTCCAGGGTATCAGTGCCAAACATATGCAACTATAGAGGTCCTTTATCAAAGAGGTATGAAATTTAAGGTAACGTGAAGTCTAAAACCCATGATGTGCACTTAGTAGATTGTGCAATAATCACTTTTCTAATTGCCAATTGAGATTTGTCAAAAAAACAATGGACAGCAACCGAAGCAAATAAAGCATGGCTTTCCCTGAGTCCCCAGTAATTAGTTTTCTGGAAATAATATGTGATAAATAAATTACCGTATACTTGCCATCCTTTTCCAGAAATATTGAGAGAAGAATGTGTAAACAGAGAAGGTTAGCTGATCTTCAGAAAATAAATGATCCATAGCTCATAACGGGCTGAAAAAAAGAAGTGCAAAGATGGACAACTGGCTTCTCATCTATGGAGAAATGAACCTAGACAAATTCAACCCAATTATGTATATCCATCATCTAAGGTAAGAAGAAATTGAACTTATTCACTTCTTTCCTTACCCCAGATAAAAAAGGAGGGGCATTGTCTTCAACAGAAGAATCTTTCAGGTCTCTCCCTGGACAGACCTAATACCTCGAAAAAGAACCCCAAACTAAAGTCTATAATTCTATACCCCCGTACAACTAAAGAATTACTAGGAAAAAAAATTACTAATCTGCATGGTCTAAAACCAAATGGTCACGTAATCGGGCCACTTGGAAGAAGGGTTGGGAGGGGTTGAAAAAATAAACGGACAAGGAAGATATAAGCGATCAAAAAGTTAACAAGCAACCCTCTTGTCTCCCCCTCCCTCTCCTCCCAACTGTCCACCCCCATCCCAGAAATAAATAAGTGTTAACTAAAAAAAATATAAGAATCTACCTCCAGTTGAACAAGACATGGGGTATCATATCTACTCCTGTTCTTGGGTCCACCATGGACTGAAAGCATTCCTCCATAATAGTGAGTGCAACAGCTAATTTTGAGTTGCATTCAGCCTTCAGGGCAAACCGCTGAGCAGAGTGAACCTTTTGGTCTTCATGAATGCATCTAAGGAGTGTCCAAGAAAACTCATCAGCAATATGGTTAATGATCCCAATGCGAGAATGAAGACCTGAATAAACCTGTAAATACCAGTAATCCAAGTTTTTGAATCACAATTAAGAAGACTGATAAAAGAACATAATAAAATATACTTCTGACACAAACAAATGAAGAAAGAACCACAGAGAAGGGACTGTAGTACATATATTTTGCTCAAGGAGATGGATCATTCCTCTCTCTGGGAGAAGAAACAAAGACAACTATATCACTGAAATAAGATTGAAAGCTTCAATGTAATAAATTCATTAAACAATCAAGTGCCCTCCATATGCAAATAGAATTAAGAGTTAGATTAAAGAAAGTTTCTATGTGTAACCTGCTGGATAAGTTTTCTCTTTTTCTTATTTATATATATAAAATAGAAAAATGAAGCCTCTGCTCCAAGCAATCATAATTGCTTTTTCTGTGGGTGCCAACAGGTAAAGGAATTAGCATTTTTCTCGTGAGGTTGGCTAAGCGGTGAATCACCTAATCAATGCATGCGCAGATGCACATTCATAGAAGTTTGAAAATAATGCAAAAGTACCTCCTGACAGCTTTGATCACAAAACCAAGCATCAGAAACCTCTCCTTTGCATATATCCTTCTCCTTCAAGCATGCCCCATGATCTATTTACAAGCAATATTAATTTATAATTATTGGGGAATTACAAACACAAATTGCCAAGAAAAAGCTTCGTGGAAAAACAAAAATGGCAGGTTATCCATATAAATCACTACACTAACTTCATGAAAAAATAAAGCATGTTTTATTTAGAGTAAAAAAATAAGAACAAATGATCATATAAAATAGCCTTCTGACGGGAGAAGGCATACATGCTTACTTATTTTTTCTCTGGAATCGAATTGCATTCATTACATAGGCAATGAGAGAGGGAGGCGGAGGCATATGCAATAGCCGCCCCCAATCTTTGGCAAATATCTAATTTCTCTCTTGAAACTATATTAAAAAAAAATTTATAAAAGCAGGCTGCTATAAACACATTTAATGCTAAAAATAAGATATTCTAAGGTAGAAATTATCAAATGAAAATGCATATAAAGATCTAAAATATTTTTAAGCATGCAAATATAATTATTACATCTAGATGGTTTCCTTCAAAATATTCACCTGAAATAGTTTTGCAAGTATTACTTGCTATCCCATCAAAATTTAAGTTGTAAGAAGTTAAACCAAATTTCGTCTCCCTAAAATCATTTTTTTCTTGTAATTTCCTTTTTGGCTAACAAATTGCAGGACCTCAATGCGCAAATTGAAGCTTTGGTTCATCTGCTTTCTGGGGAATCAGAATTGCTAACATTTCTAAGATTTATGCAGGTCATTGTAGTAGTTTTCCTATAGTGAATTTACACTAGTGAAAACTCCAACTTCTCAAATTTAAGCACTGACGTTAAATCAATATCAGAAGTTTAAAAAGAAAAAAAAACTAAAGTTAACAAAGAAGAGAATAATCCATCATTTATTTATTTTTCTCACCCAAACAAACTTCCTGACATCACTTTCTACAACCTACCTGTTATTTTGATTGCAAAATAATTAAAATCCAAATCCAAATAAAAGTTTAGAAACACATTTCACGAGAGAAAATTCTGAGCTGACACATTTTTAGAAACATAATTCACCAAAAACAAAAATAAATGTAAAGAAAACAGAGAGTGAAATGACTTCTCTACAGAAGTAACTACATGCTAGCTTTACACTTAAAACCTAATGTTCTGGTCCTATTTATAGTTAGCTTATATCCTGCATGTCACAACACTGACATTCAAGGTATTCATTGGATACAGAAATGATTTTAGCTACAAGCAAAATAATTAAGCCACACATGAGAGCAGGAATATTACATTTATGCTTGCATTGAGAACATTTTAATGCATCAAAGGAGCTTGAAGCCCCTTTATCATCAACCAAATCCCCACATATCCAACACGTGCAGTTTGAGCAATACCAACTGCCTGCAGGAAGCTCCTGAAGTGAAATAATTAATAGAAAAAGGAGAGAGAACTGTTTAGTTATGGCATCCAAAGCATGCAAATTATCTAATGTTAAATAGAATCATGGTTCAAATAGCTCTATGAAATGCAACCAACTGTGAAAACAACTCATCTACAAAAGACAATTATTCAATCATGTTTTAATAAATAAAAGAAAAAATATAATATGGAAAAAATTAAATTTAATCACCCTCTACAAGTTTGCAGACGCAGCAAAAACATAATGTTAATTTTCCACAATGTGATGCAAGAATAAATAATCATCATGGATTAGTGAAAACAACTTGACCATCTCTGAGCATTTATTTAGACACATATCAGGATCTAGGATAAGAAAAAAGTTTCAGCAATATGAAGTAGACAAGATATGGTAGTAATGACCTGCCGCAAAAATGAACTAAGAATAAAAGAAAAAAGTATCAGCAATATGGGGTAGACGAGATACGTAGCAAAGACCTGCCATAAAAAAGAGCTAATAACGAACCTGCAAAGACAGGCAAGCCTGATGAAAAGCAGAGGGGCAGTTATCACAACATATCAACTCACCCCCGTCACCACAGTGTCCACATGAATCATCATTTTTATCCTCTTCATCAGTTTCCACTGTTCCAATTCCAATCCCACTTTTCCTGCTCTTATATTCATCTGACCATGCTTGCAGCTGGCACAAGGAGAAAGGCTTACCAGATGCCATTACAAGATTCAAACAGGGCCGGTTAGGCTTGAACCCAGCATGAATCTTGAATTTGGAAACTGAAAACACTTGATTGCAGCACTTGCAGATAATTCCATCACTGCTTACAAGACCATCTTTTATAACAGCATCATCATTTGGGTTCTTATACTGGATCACATCATTCAGAGATATGACACCAGAAGCAATCAACCAGGACAAAATGGTTCTTGTCCCTTCCATGAACCACATCCCATTCTTAATTAGCTTACCACCCTTAACCATAGTTTGGGGAAGGGACCTGCAACCTCCTTTTCGGGTTTTGAGCTTCATCTGTCCTCTTGATTTCCGAGACTTCATTTTCGAATTAGATCCAGTGGTCTTTGGGCTGTAATCTTTATTTTTTAAAATAGCTGAGACCAGCAAGTCATCATCTTCACATGTAACTGTTTTCTTTTGTCCACTTTTGGAACCATCACAATCATGATGAATCTCCTTAAACTTTGTGCCTCTTTTTGCAATCTGATGCTGGCAAGAGCTCGGAGAAGTGGATCTCTGGTGACTTCCTTTGATTCTTGCATTTGCAAGTAACTGCTTCTGAGCTTCTTTTGACTCTAACTGAATGATACTTGTGTCAATATTGTGCGATTCAGTCTCATTGGCCAAAGTAATACTCTGAAAGTCACTTTGGTAGAGTGTGGCCAATTTAATTTCAGATATCTTTCTGGACTTCCTGCGTGTCTTCTTTTTCACTTGAACATCTGCAGCAGAATAATTATCCTCCGTTTTAAGCTTTGAAGCTTTAATGCAATTCACACCTTCATCTTCACTTTGTTCAGGCAGCTGTTTGACCCCCTGTAAAGTGGGATTGCACTGAACGAAAGTTTCATTTGAGTCATTGTAATCAACCACACCATCGTATATGCAGTTTGCAGAGTCATCCAGGGTTCCTTGCAAATGAATTTTGTCATTTTCAGCATTTTGGCCTTCAGGTATTTTTCTATTTTCATCGCAAGAATGCATTCGTATATCTCCCACAGCTTCCTCAGGTGCTTCCACGTCATGTTCAGAAATCTTCTTATCACAGCTTGGGGAATTTGGGTTACTGTCTTGATGAGGTGAAGCAGATTCAGACCCCTGACACAAATTGTTAATATCTCTTTGAGAGGCAGGAACACTATACAGGGAATCACCTATCAGGACACAAGTACCATCCGACCCACATGGAGGTAAAGAAGTCATACCATTGCCTCTGTTTTTCCCAGACATTCCAAAACACTGACTTCTTGTTGCCTTGGTTGTATCTACCCCATACATACCAACTTTATCAGCCGTAAAAATAGATAGACCAGTTAGACATTTCGTTGCATTGTCATTTGCCTGTTCACTACTCTTTGAGAAACATTGATTGCCAGATTGCACATCATAGGAATGGAAACTTCCCTCAGAAACAGTCAGTGCACTTTTAGTGGCCACAGTAGCATCATGAGACTGAACTGGCACTCCAAAATTATCTGCTTTTTCGAAGGCCAAAATAGAATCATTTTTCTCCCACTTGTCAACTAATAAACTTCGCACTGCTTTAACTACATCTCCCTTCCTCAGTGAACCAATCTTTCTGTCAACAAATACAACTAAGACAAAGGGATCTAAAAGACACCATCGACGAGCCAGTGTACTAGCAAGATCTAACTTATTCATTTCTCTGTCAATGTTTATCAAAGTATCAAATAGATCAGTACAGAAATGATTAATATCAGTCCATTCCTTACCCTCATCTTCCAGCACCAAATTGTATTTACCACCAAATAAACTCTCCCCACATACTCTCCAAACTTTGGGGAATTCACGAAATAACCTCCCCTCAGGTGATCTATAAACTGTATCCATATATTTCCTACTAGGCCTTTTCCGCCTCTCAATAGCCCAACCCGCCGCCACGAGTAACTGAACAATATGATTTTGAAGAAGAGACCTAGGATCTGTCTTGCTATCCAGCTTCAAAGAAAAATTAGATACACCCAGTCCCAGTGAATTGAATCCAGTAACTCCTTCCACAGCACGTAGGGCAGACCCACATTTCCCTACCATAAGCCTGGTGGCAGAACTCTCCTGGGAAATAGGCGAAGCGGTAGCTTTACCTATTATCACTTCCTTTGCATCATGTCCATCTAAGCTTGGCAATCTATGCTTTATAACACCCAGGTTACCCACATTACCGTTCCTGTCTACATTTTGCTTTAACAGATAGCAACTAGATGTAACACCCTGACTAGACAATTCAACTAAATGAAGCGTAACAGTTTGATCAACGGAGTCTGGAGCAGGGAGTAACGTACCAGCTACAATTCCTTCAGGGAAAGCAGTTGCTTTCAAAACATGTCCCAATCCAGGGTTAGAATTAGATGGATCTTCAACTGAAAACTTCATCCTTTTAACACTCAAATTCTGGTCATTCCTATCTCCTGGAACAGATATCTCTGGAAAACCCCTTGACTCAGAAGCTCCTCTAGAATTCTCAATTGCATTATAAGAATCCTCAACATATAAATTTTTAGAAGATGATTGACATGTTATTGATGAGTTCTCACTGTTAGAACAAAATGATAAATCAGCGACCTTACTGTCATCACATTCAAAGTTAATGACTCCAGTAACAGGACATCTCTTGCTCGTGCAACCAGGATCACTCCTGAAGAAGACCTCTGAGAAAATACAGTGCTCATTATGTGACCCCTCAAAATCATCATCACACAAATCCTCAATCATGGCATTGAAGGACATCTCTATCAACTGATAGTAGTCTCACTATAACTACTGTATAAAACTTTGCTTTGCAGATAATTACCAACACATAATAATCATAATAATAATAAAAAGGTCCACTGGTTAAATCTCATCCGCCATCAATATGGTTCAAGTACAGTTGCCATAATAGGTCAAGACACTGAAAGTGCACAATCTTTTTTCATTTAAACCATCCAATGAATGCTATAAATCCTGCAAATTAAGCTGGGAAATAGTTAATAAGATGCACATATCACATACTGTAATAAGAATATTCCACAAGAAGTTACGCTGATTACTAAAATCATAACAACATCAAGCAAAACATTAACCAAAGAGATGCAAAAATGGGAAGTGAAAACAGATCTGCTGCAAAAGAGTAAAATGACATGGCTGGTCACTGTTAATCATTCTTCATTCTGTGAGGAAGCCACGTGTCATAAAGTGTCCCAACCTTTGCATTTGGCATGAGGAAAAACCTCCTGCAGGGCGTTTTACCGGCAGATCACAGGGATAACTGACAGTAGCACTACCCCAGAACAAATCTACATGTTTCTACCACATTCTGCCACTCAATTTTCAACACATGTAAGGTTTTCTAAGTTCCACCTACCAATCTCTATGCATCATCACGCATGCAGTGATTCTGATCATCAATATGCTAAATCGATATAAATCTCTCATATGTGTGGCAACATATTTATTGGTCAACTGTATATCTCACAGGATCTAGAAGAATAAGTGCCATTATGACTCTTGGAATCAATGAAGGTAAATATAGAGAAAACCAGCACTTCCAAAACGTTATTTTTAAAGAATTTCTGCAAATTAACAGATGTTAAACCACAATAACAAGATATCTTAAAAGTTTTAACATTCAACACTAAACATACAAAACTATCTTCTAGCATGCTTGAACTGCAAAATACCAAAAAAAGAAGACTTACTTAATTTGCATTATAAGATTATGATGCCGTATTTTAGAAGCTTATAAGTGTATATATTTAGGCCACATTTTATTACACTCCGATCTTGATAAAAATTCATCATAAATTCCTTTTCCATTAGTAGAAGCAGGAAGTTATGGCACTATAAACACAGTAGAATGCATAAGAGATACCCAAAACTACATAAAATGTGTAAAAGGAAAATAACTGGCAGAAGACTAGGAAGCCAATGATACCATGTTTTGAATGAAAGTAGTTAACCAATAGACTTATCTTGCTTAAAACTAGAGGGAAAGGAAGAAGTAAGATTTCCACACAAATAGTTCAATCTAATAGAATGAACCAGCTCAACAGATTTTGTTCTAATATTTATTTCCCTACTTACCGAGCCTTAACTTCACTCTCCAAGGATATAAATACTTTAAAAAGTTTTGGAAAGGCTTACAAGCCCCATTTTAAAACTGCCGAGTAGCCTCAGTATATCAGTCCATGTAAAAATGAAAGAGGAAACATCTTAACTTGTTAGAAAAATTGCTGAAAATGGATTTCCAAACTATTCTAAAAATAGCACGCACAATCTACCAGACTTCGTGAAACCCTCCTCGGCTTGCATGGAGCCAGCAACTCTGAAGCATGGCTTCTTTCACAAACACATCATACCCTCGCTGCGGTATATCCCACCCAGCCCAGCCGAATCTAATACATAAAAATCTCCTCACTGAGAAATCCAGAGTGCATGAACCAACAATGGAATTTTACAAAAATTAAAAAAGGCAAAGAACAGTAGCATAGAACTTTAAATCCAGGGATATATCATTTTACTGCTATAAGAACGTTCGCAGATTAAAAATAAATAGCAATGAAAAATGCTAATACATAAACATGCATTCGTATTCTCTACAAACAATTACCATACTCCAGGCATTCAATTTAAAAGAGCACGAAAGCACACAGATAATAAACTAAACAAAAGAAATTAAAAGCCCATGAACATAGCACAACAATTCATCAAACCCATCTCTAAACATGCATGACAGATCGACAACCAAAATTAAAGCAACCCAGAAACCAAAAACTTATGCAGATCAAAACCCACAAAGCCAAATTCGAAATATCACAATATAATTCCCTTACGCCCACGTTGAAAAATAAACCAACTTAGAAATCACTACTGGAACAAATTTACTAAAATCCATAAAAACAAAAATGAGCTCACCGTTGCAATGCATGAAATCAACATGCAACTAAGATCAATGAAGAATCTGTGCTGAATTGGGATTTACAAATCTTCACGGATTCGGGTTTCTAAGAGAAAGAAGAAAAGAGCAAAAAATGGGGGGCTTTCTTTGGCTTCATCAGCTGAAAACTGAACAAAACACCAGAGCCCCACCAGCAAGCAAAGCGAGAGAAATGCTTCGAAAAACCCGAATAGTTCTCCCCAGTACTACAGATGATGTCATGTAATTCCTCTCTCTCTCTCTGCGTAAAACGATTTCCTTTCTCTATCTACATATCTCTCACCATGTGAATGTATATGTCTCCATCTAAAACACAACTCTTCTCTCTCCTCTCTAACTTCCCGCTTTATTTATTGTCTCTTTGTGTTTGTGTTGTGTCTTCGTTTTCACGAATAAAAATAAACATCCCATTCACACTTCATTCACTTTTTGCCTGCAGATAAGGTTCATTTTTCATTTTTACAATAACAAGCAAGATCTTAACTCCTTGCATGTAAATACAAGCAGGGTTATTATGCAAGATTTGTGTTTCCCCTTTTTGCTAAATTTTTAATCACTGAAACAAGATTTGTAATTACCATATTAGATGTTACCCTCTTATATCTTCCGAGAAAATCTTCCACGCAACGATTTCTATAAAATTGTCCTGTAAATACACACACATATATTTATCTATAGAAAGAGAACTCTGAACAAATTTATATGAATTATGTCTTCATGTTGAACCCTTTGTTGATAAGAATCATTCTTTAATGAGTACACATTAATATGTTTCAGTTATTAATACGTTACATGTGTAATTAAGAGAACTGATGAGTTACAGAATCCAGTGACTGTTGGAACAGAATTAGCACTTTTCAACTAACTTATCTATCAATGGGTCTATCAGTCTTTGACATTCATTAATTTAAATTAACGTTGACCTTAATCGTGCATGGCGATTTTATATTAACCCATAACATGCATAATACAATACGTTTATACGTAATATACGATTTAGGTGTATTTTGTTTAAATAAATTTCCCATTTCAGGAAAAAAATATATTTTTGGAAAGTTTCTCAGAAAATCACTTTTTATTTTAATTTTACCAAAATTTTTTTAAACAAGAAAAGCATGATTTACATGTTTTACAAAAGCACTTAATGACAGCTTTTTATAAAGCACTGTCAGGCACTTTTGCAAAAAGTAATTCTTCATTAGGCCGAAAGACAAAGTTTGTTGGGCTGCATTTTCTTGAGCCCAACTGTGGGAGCCCTAAAATCTCTCACTTTTCTGTTGTTGCTTTTCGTGCGCGGTGCTCATCTCTCAGTCGTCGGTTCTTCCTCACCACACCGCCCACCGGTAAGCGCTTCTCTGCCCCTGTTCTGTTGTTAATAAAGTAGAAGTGCAGTAGAACACTTGTATTTAGGGTGTGTTCGAAACTGCTTCTTAATTAAGTGTTTTGCTGGCCAGATAAGCTGAAATGCATTGTAATTGTTTTATCTGATAAGAACCCATGATTCTCCCTCCTTAGTGTATTCAATTCCTGGTAACGAACATCTTCCATGTATATTACGCTTGTGTTTGAAGTGGTTGGTATCTTAAAAGAAAGGTATTGATAAAAGTACTGGCTAAAAATCTGTATTATCAGTGCGAATACGAGGTTTGGTTAAAGATATGGATAATTCAGCTAAGTTTTTTTTTGGATCTTAAAGCAATACGTGACAGTTATAATTAATTAATGAACTTCTGTGTGAATTAGAAACTCTGCAATCAGCATTGGATGGCTTATATTCAGCATGGCAGAAATGCCATCCGGCAGGTTATGAAAGAGAGTTCTGATCGTGTGTTACATCATCCCTTATTATTTTCTTGTCAAGGAGTCAGATACAGACGTTTGGAAGTTATTCTCACTACTGTGAGTAAATTGACTCAGCTGAGGAATTGATTTTATATTTTCACTCATTTAGATCTCCTATTTAATTGCTTGTCAGAATTTATATTTATTGCTTGTAATTTTGTGTGTTTAGAAAATAGATAAGCTTGGCAATGCTGGCGAGACCGTGAAGGTTGCTCCTGGATACTTTCGCAACCACTTGATGCCCAAATTGCTTGCTGTACCAAATATTGAGAAGTATGCACATCTCATTAGAGAGCAACGCAGGGTACTTGTTCTCTCTCTTCCTGTATCTATTTCTAGTGATGCAGAAACCTGTTCATTGTCTTTCTATGCTTTAAAACGTGTATTTCTAGTGATGAGTATAAAAGTCTTTATTACATTCTGGGTCTAGAAATATCCATGTTTTCTTGAAGTTGATAAGAAGTTATTAATATTTGTTATGCCTGTGACCTACTTTCGTCAGATTTACCAACCAGAGGAAGAGGAGGAGGTTAGAGTCATCGAGAAGTCTGAGGATAATAAGATGAAAGAATATGAAAAGGCAGCAAGGCGCCTAGAGAATGCTCGACTGGTTTGTGGCCTATCTTTGAAACTTTATAGATTCTGGTCAAATAATCTTTGATTTGGCTGTCTGCTGCCTTTTCTTATTTATTGATTCAAGCTTGAATTTTTACTTTCTATGCATAGGAGTAAAGTATGGTAAAAGTGCATTTTGTTTTCATTTTGTTCAATGGTCCTAGCTCCCTGTTTCTATCAATATTCCAGTCCAAGTGTGTAAAATAAATCCCCTTATGGTTTTGAAAGGATTTTATAACACAAGTCTTTTGGGGAGTCGAATTCAGAGCTATATTTCAGAAATTTTTTGATTCTCTGGAGCAAGAACTAGATACATGCGATCTTGCTTTCAGATCTGAGCTATCTGATATATATTGCATTTTTATAGGTATTGAGGAGGTTCCCCAATATTGAGAAATTACATTCCCGTGCGTCAAAAGAGGATCTTATAGAATTGCGTTCACCTGTGACAAAAGAGGAGCTCATAGCCGAGGTATTTTTTTTTACCCTTCTTCTGGTGTTTGTTGTCCATAGTGTCACTTATTAGGGATACCAAAGATGGCTTGTTATTATTGTTCAGTGTGTAATATTAGCCATTAGAGTAGGAAATCTTTGAGAAGCCAAAGCAATTTGATTCTGGATTACTCTCTCTGGTCAGAAAACACAAAAGTAGCATATGGCAAGACATATTCTGTAGGGTAGACTACTCAGGGAATTTGCACAAAAGAAACTCAATCTCTGTCTTTTACTTGTGATCACTGTCATTAACATAACCTAGTTTTATCAACTCTGTATTAGGAGTACGTATTTACTATTAAGCTGATTTTTGATATTTTTCTAGTACATTGTATAATATCCACGAGCTGGGATAGTCTAATAACTTTTCAAGTGCAGTTTTAGCAGATAAATCACTCATGATTAAGAAACAAGGATTTGCCGCATTTGATCTGCAGATTATGCAGTTTTCGAGTTTATTTGCCTAGATGAGTGGCACAATTGATTAGCCCATTGGGGGTTGCCAATCTTAAAGATCATTATAAATGTATAGTTCTCATATGCATGTAAAAATCCAATTTCCCAGGTTATTTTATGAAGCCCATTTTTCTGCCATTTTGGTTGCCAAGCTCAAAGATCATTATGAATATATAATTCTTATATGCGAGTAAAAATGCAATTTCCTGGTGATCTTATCAAGCCGCTTTTCTACCATTCTAATGGGGTACAATTGTGATATCTGCAAATGGTCTGCACTTGTTAATATTGTTTGAAATTTGCATCAGAATCCATAGAGACGTAGCTTTCAGCAATTTTTTCTTGACTAGCCGCGTGGATTACCTGTATATATTTTGCAGATCAGTCTTCAAAGCACAGAGATTTCATTGATAATGTTTTTTTATGCTAACTATTTATATTTCCTTAGTTTTCATTTGCGCTGATTCCATTGGTACTTTTTTAGGTTGCAAGACAACTATCAGTGTCCCTTGAGCCTGAAAACCTGCATCTACCATCACCTTTGTCAGCTTATGGAGAATATGAAGTGCCTATGCGCTTGCCCAGGTCCATCCCCTTGCCAGAAGGAAAGGTCTGTTGGACTCTCAAAGTTAAAGTCCGCGGCAAATAAATGCTTTTTATATTTGTTTACTCGATAGGAGTACCCAAATTCATCTGTAGAACAATTTTGGCCTTTGTTCATTTAAATTTATCTTAGTGAATAGCTAGGTACTTGAACATTTTCAGGATAATACAGGTAATCTCTGAAACTTGTTCCTTAGTGTTTGATGTCCATGGTCCTTTTTTCCAATAATTGGAGTCATCGTTTGAAATCCTTTCCAGTTCTTGTCCTGTAAGGAATGAATTTGGTGGGTGCAGCTGTTTCTAGCGGGCAATAATTTTCAATTGTAAATGACCATTGAATGAGCTATCAACCACTCTGTTCTAAGCAGCTTCCTATTTGAATAATGGACTTTAGTCTTTGCAATCTAAAAAAGATTAGAGATATTCTCACTTCCTGAAGTTTGCAAAAATAACACATAGAAAAAGGTTTTCAGAAAACTAACATAAACCTGGTTTCAATAATGAAATCGTTGATATTGATTATTAAGGTAAATAATCTAGATTAATTAAGCAACTTATCTTTCAGTGAAGAGGTCAGAATCACAAAGTCGGTCATAGGCAAGGCTTTTGTTGGATGTTAAGTTAAAAGCCCGTAAAGCTTTTACCCCAGCCCAATGGTGCACAAGAGCATGAGGATCCAGGCGGAGCCGGGAGGCCGGCCATGTCCTCCTTAAGCTGCGTAAATTATTATGAACCACCTAGTCTGAGCCCGTAGGAGGAGGGATACGTAATCTGGTGTGGTTTTATGCAGCGCTTCCCGTTGAAACATACATATATTTTTAACTTTCTATCCAACAAGTTGTCCGATCCGGGTGAAACCGAAAACAGGGTTGTGGTTGATGGCAGCTGCCCGAGTTGGACTTGCACATGCCCTGCTTGCAAGATCCATTATATTAATTAATTAATTAATTAATTAATTTCTTTTAAAAACTGTAGTGCACGCGTCTTGTAATTTCATCACCAATTAAATATTAAAATTATTTTATTTGATATAATATTTAATAAACAAGTCAAAGGAAAGATCTCAATTTTTATTATAACCATTAATTAATTCACAGAGACGGCAATGTCGTTAAGTGTCGAAACAGAACTTCAATGAAGGGCCGGAGACATCGTTTTTGACATTTCAACTTCCTACAAGACCAGTCATCGCAACTTGTACAATTTTCCTCCATTTTTCTGCAACATCCGTGGTGAGTTTCTCCACTTATGGTGTTTTTTCTTTTTCCTCTTTTATTTTTCATATGCTTTTGTGTTTGTATGGCAAGAAAAAGCTGCAAAAGAAAAGAGAGTTGAATCCTTGGTTATTTCTCTTTGTCAGTCAAGCTTTTCCATCTGCTTGTATTAAACTTTGTTTTTCTACTTTCTATCTCATAATTGACTCAAGATTCAAGGTGCTCTTTGCCTTCTCAGCAAGCAGAGATTTGTTATCTTCTCAGTTTTTCTCGTTTGGCTTAGTTGACAAATGTATTAATGTTGAGATATGAGTGATTTTGGTAACTATATCATAATAAGTTTGAGCAAAGGATCAATTACAGCATTGAAGTATTCTATCTAGATATGATGGTGATCCAACATAATAAGTTCATAGTTCCTCTTAAATTGTATATTTATGTTTTGAGCAGTACCATCCAATCATTTATGTTGACTTCTCCGAGCTCTAATGAGTTTAAGGAATTTTTATCGCCTGTTTGCATCGTACTTTCGCATTTTGATGGAAAATAAATGAACCAAAGTTTTCCATGTATTGAATGCTTCAACAACTTATTTATTTTCTGATGTGGTTACGAACATTTGATAAGATGCTGATTATTTCTGTACGGCTACATTTTTTTTCTGTCTCATTACTGAAATTCTGAGGCTCTGCTTCTGTTTTACAGCCTGCTTGTTAGAGATCCCTCATACATTTTTCATTCCCTTCCTATGCGTCTTTCATGTTCGCAAGCTATCAAGAATCTGGATGGGATCTGAAAGTTGCAGTAGTTGATTGCTTACGGGTCCGTGGAAAAGATTTACAACTTATCTGTTTTCCTATTATTAAGTTGTGAAAGTGTATATGAGATATTGGTTCAAAAGGTTTGTAGTAGCATGCATGGACTAAGTTTACATTTTTTACTCTTCTCTTCCTTTCTCCTTCTTTGGAAAAAGTTGTAGATTATACATAATATTGAATTGTTGATTATAGTCATATGGCCATGAATTTTGGGTAACAGATTTACCTTGTTCTTTCCCCTTCCTGGGGATTTTGCAATGCTTAATCTGATTTTATTAAAGCAAGAGTGTTCCCTTTTTGATCGCACAATGACAAGTCTGTGATTAATGGTTTATACAGAGCAGAGGATTAATATAAGCTGAAGTGGTGGTTCGCAGAAAGCAGCTTTTGATGACTTGTTTCTCTTTCCTTTTCAGAAGGAAGAGAGCTTCCTTTCCTACACATACAGTAGAAATTGATGAAGGTACAGAACTTTCCAGATTCTTAAGGAATTGAAAAAGCATCAGCTAGGGCCTTTTTAGGTTATGTTTGGGACTGAGGCTGTGTGGCTTTAGAGCTACGCTGCTGTGATTGTTAAATGTACGTAGAAAAGTGAGTGATTCCTGCTAAAAATTGGTGTTTACCAAACACTTTAGTTGAAAGCACAACTATCTCAAATTAAGCCTTTAGCTGGATTGGCCTTTTGGATACACTAAGTTGATTAATTCTTATTCTGACCAGTCTTCACCTGTATATGTGACTTAGATGAAACTTAAGCACTTAGATTAGCAGCCTGTACCATAAACAAGTGAAGGGAAAAGTTTTTCATCCTTGTGAAGGACTATATATTGTGAAAAACTTGAAAGAAGTCACTTTTTTACATCTCATATGCCATCAGGCATTGTTTTCATATTCTCAAAACTTCTGCTTCCGTTTGCTTTATGTGGTCAAAGCTTCTAATGCATTTTGTATTGGTACAGAGGTTTCAGGCATTCACAATACTAACTTATACAGTTACACAGAGTTAAGGATGGCAACTGAAAATTTCAGTTCGGCTAATAAAATAGGACAGGGAGGTTTTGGTTCTGTCTACAAGGTGATTGCACATGTGTGATATTCTCGAATCTTATGAAGAAATACTTGATCACTACTACTGGATAAGTAAACATATAAATCATTTAGTTTCAACTTCCAAACATTGGCTCCTTTTAGAAACTCTAGTTGATGAACAGGGAAAGTTGAATGATGGTACTCTGGCTGCCATAAAGGTATTATCAGCTAACTCAAGGCAAGGGGTACGAGAGTTCTTGACAGAAATAAATGTGATCGCTGAGATAAAGCACGATAACCTGGTTGAGTTGTATGGTTGTTGCGTGGAGAGGAACCATAGGATTTTGGTCTATGGCTATCTCGAGAATAACAGTCTTGCACAAACACTTCTTGGTAAGTGCTGTATGTACACATGTAACATTTTTTTTCCTGTTGGAGTTTATAACTGTCTTGTTAATAAGTTATTTGTTGTCAGGTAGAGATCGTAGCAGCATCCAATTCAGTTGGCATACCCGCCGTAATATTTGCATTGGTGTCGCTAAGGGGCTTGCTTTCCTTCACGAGGAGGTTCAGCCACACATTGTTCATAGAGATATAAAAGCAAGCAATATACTCCTTGATAAAGATCTCATGCCCAAAATTTCAGATTTTGGTCTTGCAAAATTTTTTCCACCCAACATGACTCATATCAGTACACGTGTTGCTGGAACCGAGTAAGTTGGTCAGCTCATAATGAAAGTACCTTTGGTTATTGTCTAATACTCTAAGCAACTTGCAATTGTCAAGTAATGGTTACTGAAAATTAACTGTAGAACATATTGTTTGTGAATCTGATATCTGTTTCTTGGATTGTTGTTTAATTTGATTTGATAGTCAGAGTTGGTTGTTAGAGATTTCCACAAATAGTTCTCGAAATTATATGGTCAGTTAGATTGACTAAATGTAACTCGTATGAAGCTGATATAATCTTTGACATGGTGCAAAACCTATTATAGGTCTTTTTTTGTTCAGATCTAATTGCATGAAACCTGTTTGAGGTGTTATGATTTCTATCTAACCAGTGTATTCAAGTCTTGCATCAGCTGCCTAGTGTGCTGCCTTGGATATGGATTTCTTTTCAAACTTTTATTTTCATTTTTCACTGACCTCAACTTGTTACTCAGACATCCTTATGTTGCTTCTATAGAGGTTATTTGGCACCTGAGTATGCTATACGAGGTCAATTGACAAGGAAAGCAGATTTATACAGTTTTGGTGTTCTGCTGCTGGAAATTGTCAGTGGGAGGTGCAGCACTAACAGGCGGTTACCTTTTGGGGAACAGTATCTCCTTGAGATGGTATGCATCCAAACATCTTTTTCTTGAAATGGTTTTTGTTCTTTTGTGATACTGAACTTTATTGTTCTTAAAGGGTCATGTACTGTTTAATGTGGTTCTCTTGTATTAGATTTAGAATCTTGAGAAACCATTTTTTAAGAAATATGCTATCTTTAGGCATGGAAACAGTATGAGAGTGGGCAGCTGGTGGGATTGGTGGATCCCTTATTAAACAGGGATTACGATGTTGAAGAGGCACACAGGTATCTGAAGATCGCCCTCCTTTGCACCCAAGAAATGCCAAAACTCCGACCATCCATGACTACTGTTGTCAAGATGCTATATGGTGAGATAGATGTAGATATTGTGAAGATATCAAAGCCTGGCCTTCTTTCTGATTTATTAGGCCTGAAAGGTGACAAGGGCCAGAAAGATGGAGATGATGTGAAGAACAAAGCTTATGCTGTATCTGGAGACTCCAGCAAGCTTGATCATTCATCTTCCTTTTCAGAAAATGTGACATCTTATGCTACCATGACATTCAATTCTATATATGACCGAAGCAATTAGGTGACAATGAATTGCTTTGTTGCCGTTTGCTGTATAAATTTGTTTCTTTTTTCTTCTTGGGCAAAAATCAATGTAAGTCTTTGTTAAACGCATTTCGAGTGCATATAGAGTGTTAACATAGGGAGACTTTGGTTTCCAACTTGTGAGACTATATTTGATGTAAAATTTGTGTAATCTAGTATGAAATTGATGTAAACTTTCTGTAAACTTGCTGAGCTCACTTAGCTTTTCCCTTTTGTTCTTTCTTTATATTATTGTTATTTTCTTTTCGGCTTGGAGGAACTGTTCCAGTTTTTCCTTTACTCAGCTTGTACTTCTTGGTGATTGACAGAATGCTGAAACCAGTGGAAGTTTTAGTGCTTGAATTGAATTTTTTTTTCCTCTTTTGCCTCTGATTAATCCCGGGCAAGCTTCTATTTATTTCAAGCAAAAGTGTAGGCTACAATTCCTTATATGAATGAATGCATACAAGGATCAGCATCAAACTGTCTGTTAGCACACAAGTTAAAGCAAGAGAAGACAACCGTTGAAAATTAACTTGCATGGGCGAATGCGTTCTAGGAAGTCTTAGGCATGGACCTGACTTGGTTTAGCTATGCAATATTTTTGTTAAAGCAAACCGGAATTTCAGAGGGATTTGATAACAAGTTAGAGAGTTACAAGAAAAGCAAAGAAAGAACTTGAGTTTCTTCTTATGTGAAGTTTTTTCCAGGTGAGCTGCACATAGACTATTCGGGGTTTGGTGTTAGTGGCCGCACCGTCTTTCCGCCACCTTAACTGACAGCTCCACAGTTTAGTTGAAGAGTGCTGTTATAATTATTCGGTAAGCCGTGAAGTTTCTGTACCACTATGGTCAGAATGGTACAAGCAATCTCCCGTCCCAATGCCAGGCACGAGCACCCTGTGTAGAATGGAAATAGGGCTGTAGAATGGAACGTATTATCTTGTCAATCGTGTAGCGAGACTTCTTTAATGTATAACACAGCCCAACATGACAATGGGCCAATTTGGGCCTGGTTTTGGCACGGCATACAGAGAGATATTGGGCCAAATAAAATTGTGGAGTTCAATGCCGTTACGTACTTCAGTCATTTGAAGGGGCTCCAGGGGTCAAAATGAAAAAACAAGAAAAAAAATATAAATTTATGTAATTCGAAAATATTATCAGGATCATTGGATATAAATTTAACTAATTTCATAATTAATTAAATTCTTATTAAAAAGATAATATAAAAGCCAGGGGGATTTCTTTTCCACTCCACTGATAAAACCCTACAGATAAACCCTATCATTTGATTCTGTCACCCTCTCTCTCTGTCTTAGGGTTTTGCAGAAATGGTGATCTGCGTCTTCTCTCGCGCTTGTCTCTCTAATTCCAAAGCCGTAGCATCCATCTTCTCTCGATCATTTTCTTCTCTCTCCCTCTCTTCCAAGTGCTCTTCCCCTTCTTTCTCTCTCCTCTTTCTCAACCGCCTCCGCCCTTTGTCCTCCGTAAACGTCGGTCGGTTTATCAGAATCACTGGACCTTCCGTTCGTGGACTAGCGACACGTGCCGCGTCTTCTTCGGTCAACGATCCTAACCCCAACTGGTCGAACCGGCCGCCCAAGGAGACGATTTTGCTTGATGGGTGTGATTTTGAGCATTGGCTCGTTGTGATGGAGCCACCTGAAGGGGAACCCACTAGGGATGAGATTATTGATGGCTATATCAAAACCCTAGCCATGGTTATCGGCAGGTCAGACTAAAATCTGTTGAAAATTTTAACTTTTGTTTCTCATTTCTTTGATGGATTGTTGTTTCTTTCTTTTCTTTTTGAGAAAGACCGTTTCATTATTAATTAGGTAGAGACAATTGTGGCTTTTTGATGGATTGCTTCTGAAATTTGTTATCTTTTGGTCGTTGAGAACTTGGGAAGTAGAACTATACTCACACAGAGTTTTCTTCCGCTGTGTTCTTCTCTGAAACGGATTTGGGATTTCCCCCATAGTTTGTTAAACAATAGTATTCTCTATCTTGTTTGTAGTTTTAGTGTTTCAAAGGATTATATTTTTTTTTCTCAATTTTCATTTTATATTGTTTTTGAGTATGTAGAGCTTGGGTGATTTATGTTGATACAGAAGCTTTTGGTAGATGAATGGTGTAGGTTTCGATGATATGTGGAGAAACTTTGTGATGTGGTAATTTTTTTTCCTGTTTGATTTTATTGGTGTAGTTTGCTGCTTTGCATGTGGTCTGACATGTTAAATACCATCTTGTTAGGGTAAGATGGTGAATTCTTGACTTTTTGAGAATCTAAAATTTTTAGAGCCATCTATTGAGATAATTTGATATGAAAATATTGCTCCTGGTAGAGTGTAATCAGTGACTGTAATTTCAGAGGACCATGATGTGCAAGTTAAATTAGTTTGCTGTGGTTGGATATGTGGAGATCGATATTTATCTCAAGGGAGTGTCTTATATCTGAATTGAGGACTTTGCTTGTGCTGTTTTAGCTTTTGACCTTCAGGGTTCAGGGTGTGCATTTCAACAAAATTATCAGGTTCAAACACTTGCGCTAGTTGATATTGGCTGCTATATTTATTTGGCCTGTTTATTACAGCGAGGAAGAAGCAAGGATGAAAATCTACTCAGTTTCAACTAGGTGTTACTATGCATTTGGGGCTCTAGTGTCTGAAGAGCTTTCATACAAGCTCAAAGGTACACATTTTCTTTAATTTATAGTTTGTGCTTTTGCATTTTAATGGAAAATTATGAAAATTTTTTTATGTGTTTTTCCCCAGAACTTCCCCGAGTCCGCTGGGTTCTTCCTGATTCATACTTGGATGTTAAGAACAAAGATTATGGAGGTAAGACATAATTGCCCTATGAGCTTGGCTTTTTCTTGGGGAAAAATAATTGAGATAAGACTATGAGGCTGCAGTAAATTGTGTAGTATGGTGCATGGTGGCATTGGTGATTTTTCCCCTCATATGGTGTTTGATTGGTTGTCATTCTTTTTGAGTTTATTGTGCCTCTTTTCAATAACAATCTTTTATCTGTGCGTTTTGTGATGATTTCCGTTATTTTTTTTAAAATAAATTTTAATGATTCAAAATTCTTTGTTAGACATAATTAAGGTGTGGAATTTAGATATCTAAGGACTGCCTCAAATTGTAGCATTTCTGAAATTTTCCTGGATTAGTCTGGATGGAAAGCCTAATGCATTCTTTGTCATCTGTTCACAGTTGATGTGTATGTCTTTGATTCTTTTATTTTGTTGAGAAACCAGCATTCAGCAGTTAAAGGCTGATGTATTACATGTTAATTGCTCTCTTCAATGTGAATTTGGTATTCTAACAGCAACTTCTTAAAAGTAGTGTCTGGACTTTTTTTAATTGGGTCATTATCCACAACAAGAAAGTTGGATCAGTGTTACCTGCCATTAAGTGAACACATTTCAGGTGCATTTCTTAAATTTTAACACCTGTAGGAATTTGATATTAGTTTCTGTGAGTCCAGCCTTAAAAATGTCTTTTAAAACTCTGGTTACACAATAATCTCTTATTGACCATCATTTGATGTAATGGAAGACCTCTTTCTTGCAAGTTGGATCTTTTTGATTAGCTACTCTTCATTGCTATTTTGTACTTTCTATTTTGCTTTATTATATGCGGCTTTTCATGTGTCAGGTGAACCTTTCATTAATGGACAAGCAGTTCCTTATGACCCAAAGTACCATGAGGAATGGATCAGGAACCATGCTCGAGCAAATGAACGAAACAGGCGTAACGATAGACCTCGCAACTTTGATAGGTCAAGAAACTTTGAAAGAAGAAGGGAGAACATGCAGAACCGGGTTTTTCAGAACCAGGGTATGCAGACCCCTGCTCCCAATATGAGTGGCACACCACCCAACAATGTGCCCCCCAGTGGCAACATGCCTCCTAACATGGGGAGGATGCCACCCAACATGGGAGGAGCACCACAGAACAACTATGGGGGAATGCCGCCACAGAACACATGGAGGAATGCCCCCCCAGACAACTATGGAGGAATGCCTCTGCAGAACAACTATGGAGGGATGCAGCCACAGAACAACCCAGGTAACGTGGGAGGAATGCCACCAAATGCAGGGTGGTCAGGTAACATGTCCGGGAATAAGGAGCAGAATGCGGATGGCTCTACCTACCAAAACGCACCAAACATGCAGTTCCAGCAGTAGCGATGCTCTAAACTGTGAAAATAGAGGCATGCCCAGTCGAAATTCTTACCAGGGTCAGGCGCTTTGTGCTGTGCATTCCCATAGTAGACTATTTTTGGCTCAATGTAGATAACTGTAGATACTAGTCTGGACCCTGGGGTTAAATGGTGACAATGTTCAGTAAATATTTAGGAAGTTTAATGATGTTATTTTATTTTGTGCAGGGATGCTTGAGATGTGGTTTAATGTGTAACTTAATAGGATAACAATATCAAATACTCAAGAGTTTGTGTTATCATAGAAATGTGTGGAACCTGTTAGGTAGTTCCTGGTTGTGGCTAAGGTGCCATGCATGCCTTAGGTTAGTGCATATAATTCTCAGTTATCAGTAACATGATGTACTTGTTTATTAAGTGAAATTTCCATGACACGGATTGGTTTTGAGAATTGGAATTATCAGCTATTCTTTTAATCATTTAAAAAGTACATTAAATGATGCTTTGTATTGTCGTTTCTTTTTTAAGTGTATGAACAGCACAGATTGTGCAAGCACAGAATGCCAGTACAAGCAAGATACCTGAAACTCCTGCTTGTTGATATGCGATACCCCTCTGTTGCTCTAATACTGTAATTGTTACATTGAGTAAACTTACTCTATATTTCAATGTCATATGGTTATTTTGTATTTTGTCAGGTTTAAGCTGAAGTGACTATTAAATGGTTTGTTTGGTAACCTCTACCCTATCAGCCCATTTCTCCAGAAGATCACTTAATCTAATAAAGTGATTGTTATGCATTAACCAAGTAAACCAAGCTTATAACCAGAGCATATGAAGTCAAACAAATGCAATTAGTGACCTGGTGCGTTCTGATTAAACTCCTCTTCAATATGTCATCTTTCACAGGAATTTAAAGACCTCTACAACCCAAGTTCATAACTAATCGATAATTCACGACATTATATCACACTTTGAATTCAACCAAATGTGAGAGCATGAAAACTTTTACAACCACAACAAAAAAGGGGAAAATTTTTTGGCCGCAGTAGATAGAAGACCCAACTTCAAGCTAGACCCAGCATATGCAGAGAAGTAATAATGAAAAATTATATTTATCTAAACCTGGTTAAACTAAGTGGTATGCTGGAGACGGGGTTTTATTATTTTTCCTTTTGTGAAACTTAATAACATAAATATGCAATATGAGTTAAGACTTCAGAATAAGAAGACAAGATTTTGAGCATATCTCTAGCAGTAACAGAAAGAAGAACTTACATGTACTGAGGAAGAACTGGCATTTGAGGAGGAGGAGGATCAAGTGCTGACCTTGTTTCGTCTGCAACCAGACATACGACAAGAATAGAGATTTTACATGTCACCGCCTACTGCGTGTTTTTATTTATTTATTTTTACCGATGTCCCTGATTGCTTTGAAATTATAATTTAAGTTAATACATTTGCAAATAAGTCATTATCGTCCTATTTTTATAAATATTTGAGAGGGCGCCGCCATCCAACATCAATGGAAAAATTTCAATAACGTCCCTAATATTTTCTTTAATAAATTAAAGAAAGACCTGTCTAAATCTGAGTCATTATCGCAACCTTTTCTGATAAACTCTTGTCCGGCAAGTTATCCTGTTTATATTTTCAAGTGCTTTTCAGTTAAAGCAGTAAATTTACATCGGCACTCGAAACTCAGTTGACTTTGCTTCCTTTACAAATTCTTTGCTCTTCCCATCATCCTCGAAACTAGAATCATTTCAAGAAAAATCAACAATGGGTGCTACCGAAATTGCAAAAACAGATGGCTATGTTTCGGTTCCAGCTGATGGTATTCCAGTCGTTGATTCTTCAAGCTCCGGAAAAAGGACAAAAAAAACAGGAAGAAAAGAGGTTCTTATTTCTTCTGCTGCTCAAATATAGAGTTTGACTGCGAGGAAGATAAGGCAAAAGCACTTTCTTTTCTGGAGAATGACAAGAATAAATGCTGTTTGATCATCATGTGCTTTCCCAATCTTGAAGTGGCTTCCAAAAATAAATCAAAACGAAACTAGTAAAAGTTCAGAGAGCATAGGGGTGGAAGTGCTGCTTTTATTTATTTTTTGTTTGTTTGTTTGCAGGTTTATGGATACATAGAGTGATGGTGTTCTGAAAGTTACTATATAGTATTTGCTTGTTTGACATTTCAATGTTGGCGAATCGCTTCTGGGGTATATTTGATTTTGCAGAAGCACTTCCAGTTTTGGATGAATAAAGGAAGTGCTTTGTTCTAATAACAAATATATTATTGTCAAATTGTGCTGTATGATTTTGGTAACTGAATCTAAATGCACCCTCCGCATATCTTTTTGCACCAATATCATAGTCATGAGGATCTTTCCATTAATATCCAAGCCCGAATTACATTGGGCTGGATGGGCCCAGTGCCAAATTGGACCCCGGCTGCTTCTTCTCTCCTCTTTTTTTCAGCATGAAAGCAACCCAATAAAAGAAGCGCCTGATCACTGCATCTCCGTACTCTTTTATCTTTTCAACTCAGTTAGGGTTTTGTTCTCAAATTCTCTATGAATCCATCCATGGATGCAACTAAGAAACGGAAGCTGGACGAAAACGGTGCCGCGTTGGCCGACCCCGAATTTACCACCAAACTAGCCCCACAAGATGCCCGCAAAATCGTGGAACAGTTAACAAGCGATCAACTGCTCGACATTCTCTCCACCGCTGTCGCCCGCTACGATGATGTCCTTGACGCTGTCCGATCGATAGCCGACGCTAACCCCGCACAGCGGAAGCTCTTCATCCGCGGTCTGGGCTGGGATACCACTACTGAGAGTCTCCGTAGCATCTTTTCCGCCTATGGCGAACTGGAAGAAGCTGTCGTCATCCTCGACAAAGCCACGGGGAAATCGAAAGGCTATGGCTTTATCACGTTTAAGCACATCGACGGTGCGATGTTGGCTCTGAAAGAGCCGAGTAAGAAGATAGACGGGCGCGTGACGGTAACCAATCTGGCGGTTGCGGGAAATTCTGGAAATAGTACAAATAACCCTGTGGATGCATCGTTGAGGAAGATTTTTGTGGGTAATGTACCCAACGACATGTCGGCTGATAAATTGCTAGCGCATTTCGCTTGCTACGGAGAAATTGAAGAGGGTCCGTTGGGTTTTGATAAGCAGACGGGAAAGCCTAAGGGTTTCGCTTTGTTCGTTTATAAGACCGCGGAGGGGGCTCAAGCAGCGCTTGTGGAACCGAATAAGACGGTGGATGGAAAGCAGCTGAATTGTAGACTAGCTGATAATAAAAAGGGTAAGCCGGTCGGCCCAGATGGGATGCAGCCGGGTGGGCCTGGGAATGTTAATGTCAATCGTGGTGATGGAATGGGCATGGTAATACCATCTGCGGGAGGATCGTATGGCCGGCCCGGCGGACCAGGATATCCGTTTTCTGGCCCTCCGTCTTTAGGTCATCATCTCAACTCGTCTTTGGGTGGGCCAGGTCAGGTTCCGTCTTCTTTGGGTGGTGTTGGTTCTGGTGGCTACGGTACTGGACTGGGTGGCCCGTATGGTGGTTATGGTGGGCTTGGTTCTGCCACTGCCGGTGGCGGGGCTGGTGGTGGATTGGGTAGCGGGTCATCCCTGTATAGGTTGCCACCGAGTTCGGTTGGAATGTCTTCGGGAGGGTATCCAGATAGTGGGCATTATGGCATGTCTTCTTCGTCTGCATATCCAAGTCAGCATCTCCAGGCAACCGGGACTTCTCCTGTGCCCAGAGTTCCTCCAGGAGGAATGTACCCGAATGTACCACCTTATTATTGAGGTAGTCTTCCTTCATTAGTTGTTTTCTGATTGATTGGTTTCTTTGTGCCCGTGGCCTTGTTTTTAGTCCTTTTAATGGGATAGTTGTTGTGCAATGCTTGGCTTGTTTTTAAGCTTTTGCTTGCCGTTGTTGTACAAGTCTTCATGCTTGTTCCTTTTTCTGTGCGAATATGCCTTTTCATTTTTTTTTCTGGTGGGGATGGTGGCATTTCTTGTTTGCGGACCTGGTACACTAAATTTTTGATCGGGTGAGGTAGTTATAGTGTTGTAATCTTTGTTGCCTTTGTCCAAACTGTATGTCATTTTCCATGCATTCTTCATTACCCCACTTTTTTCTTCCTTTGTTAATTCTTATTTGTCAAATCAGATGGATCAACAACAAAATATTGCTTGCATTGATGGAAATAACAATTTCTGTTGGTTGATATTAGTTATTTTTATTGATCATCTGGGAAGAGCTACAAGCATCAAACTTGCATTTTTTGCCAATGGAGGTGTATAAGTTCGTTGGTTACTCTTGTAAAAGTAAATTCGTGGGTTACAGTTGTATGGATTTTGGATTGGAAACTGTGTTTAAAGGTTTATAAATTTAGTTGTTCTGCCTTTGTCAGATCAATGCGTAAGAGAAAGCGCAAAGGTTAGGAGGAAAAGAAATATTTAAGTCCGTTACTTCTGTGTCTTTGATCTTCTCATCTTCCATCATCTCTGAATGCTGGAAGGTTTTCGTTTTTAACATGCTTTATGTCTTCTGTACACACTATGTTTTGCGACTTCTCTTGATTTGTAGATGAACTGTTGTGCACTTTATTTTTATATAAGCTTATAATTGTATGAGGAAAATATTTGTTTATGTCATGCTGCATTGCTTGCTGTTGAGTTATTCTGAGACAAACTGCAAATATCTTAAATCTGAAATGAAAGTTAATGTGTAAAAGCTTGAAGGGCTCAAGTGCTTGCTAACAAATTTACAGAGCATTGTGGAGGAAAAAAATAGTATAGTTTCTTTAAGTATAATTTTCCTTCCTCAGTTTGCGGTGATCTGTTTCTTTTACCATCTTTAATGCAGTAGTCATGTTTGTCTTGCTTATGTGAACTTTTGAGATCTGCTGGTCATGTACTTCTTGTTATGTGCTGCTATGACATCAACTTTCATCGTGGAGACTATACATTTTGAGAGGTGTTGGGAATCTGGGGAATGCTAGTGATTTGCAATTTGGGCCCTGCATAATTTATCTATGCAGTTCATTGTTTTTATTATGCATAACAAGATTAGACTCATATGTCCTATCCAATGACTATCACTGTTAACAGTATAAGCTTAGGCTATAAACTTGACGATTTGTAAGCAGGTACCAGACATTTTTATTTACATCCCAAACCCTCAATTACATAAGTGCATTCTTTGTAAATAATATCTTTTTTAGTTGAAAGAAGTTTATCAAGTTCTTTGGGAGTTGCATTGCATTTGTGTCATAATTCTTTGCAGTGCTCTTACATAAATTGGTGGTCTAAAAGTAGTGCTGTTTGCTTTGTACTTTCTTTTTGTTTCTATGGCACACTCACATTTTAGGCTATTGGAGAAGTTACAATATTTGTTTTTGTTTGCTTGTTTACTTTAATTTTGCAAGAACTTTGTTTTGTTGGTGTGGAATGATGAATTGAGTTGTGAATGGGTGTTTCATTCAGGTGTGTGACAGCTTGTTGGCGCAGATACTTTTTGTGGTTCTGGTGATTGCGTAATGCAGACTGTATGAATTTATTAGCTTTGCTTTTACGTCCACTTCTTCGCTTGGTATCTTGATCTGCACCTTTAAGATGTGGATTATTCTTGAGTGATGGCTGTCGAAATGACTTGAGTTAGACTAGTCTTTGTACTTATGTCAGAACCTATTTGCTATTTGGGCTTCTAAGTACTAGTAGAGCTTTTATAAGTATTATTTCCATGTATTATGCAATTGTGAACGGTTGTCTTTTTAGTAATATTTGCTAGAGTTTCTTCATAGTGGTTATGACTTTTATCTCTAATCATATAGCTTTCTCAACTTGTTTTAAGAACAATGGTATTTTACATTTACATGTACATTCATGTTTTGCGAATTTATATAAAACACATTAATTTATGGATAAACCTAAGTGAATCAATATGCCTGGAATAGAATTCAATGTTATTGACAATAATGAGGCATTTATTTGTTTGCTTGTGCCTGAGATTCCTACTGTTCTTTTTATGATTAGATTTATTTTCATAACCATCGGATGTTTCATCAATCCTTGATCTAATCTCAAGTTCAAACTTTTTTGGTTATGCTGTGTGTCAAAACCCTTTTGGTTGTGCTATCTGTCACATATCTCCACATCATTCAAAGACGTCTCTAGATATTTAAGTGTTATTACGGTGGTCTGACATTTTCCAGTGAAGAAATTCATATGTGTGGTACTAACCCCTATTGGTTGCTGGCCAGTAACCTCCCTTGAGTTTGTGTCTTGTAGGTGGCTTTGAGATGACCTATTGGTCTTATCTAATTTGGGGTTTCCTTTCACATTGGATTACTCTTTGTGGTTGGTTGTATTCTGGTAGTAAATTTTATATTCAGAGCAGCATCGTTTGGTGTGTGATTGACTCAAAAGTTCAATTTGTAACTGATGCTGATGATCATTGAGGAAAATGTGTATCTGATTAAATCATGTTTTTTACTGCCTTGTAAGGATGTGCCTGTGGCATTAGTTTATGATTGCGTTTGCTCTTTTAAGCCGGGATGAGTGTCCCTTTTACTTAGCAGTATGAGGCATTTGATATCATTTTCTTTATCAACAGCATTGCTGCATTTTCTGTAGATGCCATCACATTCTTTTTTTTTCTGGGTTTTTTGGTGGGGGTTTAGGAGGATGGTTGGTTAACTGAAAGTTGTGTAAATTGTGTCTGATTAGAATTAAGGATCAATGTTTTGAACTTTGAAGTCGAAATGCCTTGTGATGTACTCTGTAGGAGAGTGGTTGAAGGGCTAGTACTTTTTCAACATCTGCTGCTGACAGATTAAGGATTTAAAGCTCCTGTTTCCACCTGTGAGATTCTTACTCTCTGTCAAAACAATCTTATTGGGCCATGTATTTGATGATTGCCTTTGGGACATAGTTTTCTGCCTGATTGTGCTTAATGTAATTTCAAGGTTGTGCATTATGCTTGCTGTCAAATCCCTTCCCCCAATTTTTTCAATACAATAGTTGTATTGTTCACTTCCACAATTTTTCCAAGGTGCTATGATGCATATGGGAGTCTGTTAACTTCATTATGCTATATGGTGCTCAACCAGGATTAATGTGAAATCAATTTCTCTTGGTTGTTATGACATCCTTACTGTGCAGTTTCCTGTGGTTATTTTTTGCAATGCACGCTGGATGAACTCCATTTTTATTTCCAAACTCTGTTGGATACATAAATTTTGTTGTCTGAAAATATTGTTCTAAGGCACTTTTCTTGTCAGTTTGGGATAAGAAGTGCCTCTCTAGTTGAGGAAATTGTTCAATTCTGTTGAAGTGTGTTGGTGTTTGAGAAAGAGGGACCTGGAAGATAGAATTATTTTGTCGCCTTGGTGAACTGCCTGAAAATGCTGCTATAAGTGTTCTTCTATGCCCATTAAGTCATCTGTGGTTGGTAAATCCTGTTTCAAGATTCTTCAGTTTCATATTGGTGTTGATGACTTGTATATGAGTACTAATGCCATAAATCTAGCTGTGCAAAAAAGCAACAATGTTGTGTTTCCACCAGTAGTTTTTGGAATTACAAAGTGCTCTGTTCCTAACCATTGTGGATTTTTGCTATCTTTTCTGTTTTGTTTAAATTTTTTGGCGGGGTGAAACATGAGCTGAGATGAGATGATGGTGCTCGATCCCAAATTGTTGCTCCTGGGCCATGCACATTTTGATGGATGAAGCAGTGGCGTGCGAGTTGGATCTTTTACCTATGCTGGTGTGGTGAATCATTCTGAGGCTGCCATTAAAAGGTGAAGAGCCACTGTTACCAGAGTTAAGAATTTTTTATGAGCCCTCCATTGTAATCAATAACATATGTCACTTTGTGATGAGCATTCTTGTTAATGGGTTGCACTCTTTAGTTATACTGTGTGACTAAAACTTTTTGGTTATGCTGTTTGTCACGTCTCTATCCTGCCCAAAGATGTCTCTAGATATTTAAGTGTTATTACAATGGTCTGACATATTCCAAAGAAGGAATTCATACTTCTAGTAATAATCCCTGTTGTTTACTGGCTGGTAAAATCTTCTGCATTTGTGTCTTGTAGATGGTTCTGAGATGACCTTTTGGTCTAAATTAACTTGGGTTTTTTCATTCACAGTGGATGACCGTTTATGGTTGGTTGTATACTGGTAGTAAATTTTATAGTCGGAGAAGCAGCATCATCTGGTGTGTCAGGTGTTTAAGAACAATGGAGTTGTAAGGTAGAATTATTTGGTCACCTCTTAAAATGCTGTTATAAATGTTCTTCTATGAACATTGTAACTCATCTGTGTGTCGGTAAATCCTGTTTCAAGATTTTTCTTCTTCAATATTGGTTTTGATGATTTGTATCTGAGTTCTAATGCCATAGGTCTGGCTGTTCAATAAATCAATGGTGCTGTGTTTCCACGAGTTTTTCGAATGAGAAGGTGTGTTCTGCTCTTAACTATTGTGGATTTTTGTTCTCTTTTCTGTTTTGTTTAAAATATTTGTCGGGGTGAATCATGAGCCGAGATGAGACGATGCCGCTGAACCCGAAATCGATTGTATTCTCTCTCTTGTGTACGAATTGCAGAGAGTCGACAAGAAAAAAAAATGAAAAATTAGCACAAATAATAAACAAATATCAATATTTGTAGCTTTTTGGTTTGGAAACACAGGAAAAAAAGAAAAGCAAAGTCACTCAATTAGCATAATTGATGTATTTACAAATGAAAAATGATACTTGGTCTGAAACAAGTAATCTCTCGGTGCTTTTGTTGTTATTTAGGGCTTCCGTTGCCACGTGTTTGCAATTTCCATATGCGGCAAGAGTCCCGACACAGATTGCGTAGGCTGTTTTACAAGCTGTTCAAAGCAGCTGCTTCCATTGTTTGAAGATTTTTGAGATGATGATGGTATCTTGTTTGATGTGGCGAGTCTAGTTTTGTGGTGCAAATGAAGAGGTCCAAATGGTGTAGGTTTTGGTGTTGCTTGTAGAAGAATTGCATTGAAGACCTAGAATAATAACCTATACTGTCAGCGATGGAATGGTGGGTCTTCTTACTGTAATTTGGACTGTTTTGATATCAAGAATTTACGCTTGATGGAAGGTGCAAATACGTGGCGACTGAAAGCTGGGCCTGGGCGCTGCTGAGAGCACAAAACAACAGCAAAACCTGTCATTTCTGTGCTCAAGGGTTTTGTGCAAGTATCCATTATTCATTACAAGTACACACAATTTTATTTAGATCTTAACAGCTTAAGATTACTGAGATCACTCGTTACTAAATGTATCGAACGCACACTTAAATACTGAGATCTTAACAACTTAAAAGATTAAACTCGATGCTAAATGTATGAGACGCACAGTGAATACTGACATGGCAGCGTACATGAAAGCAAGGTATACTTTAGACGAAACAACATATTTTCTCAGATGCATGCGGTCTAGCCATTGAAGGATAATTTTTAAAATCTCCCACTTTGCCTTCTCTAAAGGAGTACACAATGCGACAATCAGAATTCAGGATGGAACGTGGAAGTGAACCATACGGTGCATTGAGTAGATAAAATTCTTGGGAGTGGAATGTCATCAAGATTTGGAAGCTGATCTTTCAAACGAAGATCAACCTCGTGTAAACGTACAGAATCACGAGGAAAGTTAGTAAGCAAGGGGCTTTGTTCTAATGAAGCGTAACGAGAACGGTTCACAGTGGCAAAAGTGAGGGCCTTTAGCCCAAGTGGTGCCTGATTATGGGAAGGTAATTAACATGATATCACTATGTTTTGCTTGGAAATGTTTTTGAAAAGAGATCATATCATGCCATGCAAGAACCCATGCAAGAACCAAGAAGAAATCCAAAAGCCTTTGTATTTGGAGAGATATCGATCTTCCCAGAGTTTCACTCTCGGAAGAGACATGAGTAGCTCTTCTGTTTCAGGTGGAGGGTTTTGGCCATGATTTTGAGAATGAATTATTTTCTCCATGGCAATATTGGTCAAATCCAAGGCAACAATGTTTCGTAGAGTTGTTGAAACAAGTGGTGGTGGTCTATGCCTCGGGCTATGGATGTGGTGGCTCGCTATCTTATTCATTTACCCATTTTCAATGATTTGTATTGTCTTCTCAAGGCCGTCTCTAACTCTAATCATGCTAAGGCCATGGAGAAAATAATCTTGTAATCTTGTAATATCTTCTTTGGGAGGGATATCCTCCTAATTATCGGCAGACAGTTTCTCAAGCAAGGAGACAGTTTGTTAAAATGGATCAAATATTTACTCAATATTAAGAGATGTAATCTTGTATTTTACGTTCAAAATTCAATAGGACAAAGTCTTTGGTTATTTTGGAGGAAGGGATGAGGGACTTGTTTGATACAAAGTGATAAATTATTGCGTTACAATAGAAAATTATAAAAACTCAGGACGTCCAATGCTATTATCTTAATATTTCACTGTCACATGTACGACACCGTTTTACAGGATTTGGATTTTGGAATACCATCTATTGAAATTGCTAATATGCTGCTATTTCGTCTTTCAGACGCTCGAGAAATTATGTATCTATCTGATATAACTAGATAAATTATATATTTTAACAAAAATATTTAAATTAAGGGGTCCAAATGTTATTTTACATTAACTCAAATAACCAAAGTCTCGATTTTACTAAAACCCTGGGTCATACAATCTTCGTAGTTATTAGTTTCATAAACCCCCAACCTTAAAGAGTAAAGAAAAATCAAGCTCAACGGCGAAATCGTCCGCTGTTGTCCGTCTGCTTTAGGTTTCCGGTAACCTCTCATGTTCTTTTTATCTTCTTTTTGCATGTAAGATTTGGGTTCTTTACGGAAGTTTTGGCAAATTTTGGAATTTTTATCTATTTAAACTCTCAGTATGTGAAGTTGATCACACTTGATCGTGATGTTTATAATTTTTTTTTAATATGGTTACTCGAGATGGGATTGCGTCATGATCTATGTTTGTAGCCTATGTGCTGGTTTTGATGGATGATCATGGAAAATACCGGTAAGAGAGGGAATTTAAGCTAGGTCTGTTATTTAAACTATAAATTGCTATAATAAAAGCCTTTAAGCTTATGTGATCAGATCGCATCAATCAATAATGTTGAATTTCATAATATTCTTTACAATATTATAGTTTTTTTTCAAGGGAGTAGGATGAGCCAATATGTTGTATTCGTATCTGATACTTGCCATACCAGTTGGTAGTTTTTTGTTGTCAGGGCATCAAATTCTTGTGGGAGTGTAATGATCTTCAAAAAGATGTACATTGTGAGTTGGCTTTCCTGGTTTGGTGAAGTCATTTACCATTGCCAAGTTATCTGCTTACACCAGGGAAGTGTTACCTCTCACTTAGTAGGCTGTAAGTCTGGCGGACCTCCTGTAACAATAAATAGATAAATGAAGTAAATGTCAGAGATGCTGTGAGAAGTAGAACATGTAGTGCAATGAGCCATAAAGTAGACAATGCAGTTAAACAGAGTTAGTGCATAATAGAGTACACAATTTTCAAGATGGCATGACTTTTATCAACAAAGTGAAAATGGATTTTCCTTTATTCATTAAAAGGATCTCGAATTGTTGCAAGGTTATTCTTGTAATATGCCTTCAGTATGCAAATGTTAGTTTATTTTAATGTTTTTGTGTGTGTACCGGGGCTCTTAATGGTTGGCATATGGTGTATTCAAAGCAGGTTTGCATATGGCATATGTTTTTGTGTGTGCTATCCTTTCTCAAGTTTCTTTATTTTGTTGGTATTGACTCTGCCTAGATATGTGTCTATTGACACAAACTTCTCCTCCTCTCAATCATTATATCCAAGTCAGTTCTTCAAATGTTTTCTACATCAATCTTAAAATAAAAATTTCGGTTGATGATGTTTAAATCTGTTCAGGTTACCATCTCACAGGCTTGCAAAAAGTTTTAATTTTTGGTGGCCCTTGTAAAAATACTTACAAATTTTACGTCTGATAGGTTTCTCTATAGCCATCAGCTTAAATACTGTTTAAATGAGCTGAGATATTGAGATCCTTAGAATCGTTGTTCTCATTTCCCAGCATCTTGGGTATTGCATATCTTGATGCAGTGTCATCTCAATGCTGGCAAATTCATCATCCTGGTATAGGAGCTAAGCCTTGCGCCTTCCACAAAAGTGGACCTGCACCATCTACCAACGTGGAGCTGTTTGAAACATCTGTTCCAGAAATATTATACTAGTCTGTAATGGATAAAAAACTCAAAAATATTGCTTGGGTTGGGAAGAATATCTCCCAGAAATTTGAAACCATGTGCCAGCAGGTGGATAATATCATGAGCCAGGTATTATAAATATGTTTCCTCTTTCTCCATAGGTTTCTTGTTATTTCCATTGGATATCATTCTGTATTTCTAGTTGATGCTGGTTGATTAGGTTGCATTAGAGTATCTTTGTGTGTGTGACACTTCTAAATTAGTTGGAAATTTTCTAATGAATTTGAAGTGATTTTTTTGTACAGGACACTGTTAAATATGTTGAAAACCAGATGCAGACAATGGGTGGAAGTGTGAAAAGATTCTATTCTCATGTCGTCCTAGATTTACTTCCTCCAATAGCAGATCCTGTAAAACATGAAGCTCAAGAATTGGTTGTGAAAAGAAATGATGTTGTCGGTACCTATACAAAGTCAGTGATAAGCATTGAAGAAAATTCTGCAAATACTATCATTAAGCAATCACAAGAGGAGCCCAACCCAGTTGATCAGACAAAGAAGCAGCTTGAACATGTAGTTAGTGGACTTTACCACGAAAATCAACTCATTACTCCAACTTCTGTGGATCATGTTGATGGGACGGAGTCTGATGTGGTTTTAGGAGAAAAAGACAATGTTTTAACACATGAGATCTCTGACGCAGATGTTGACGAAAATGCCATAAAAGAAAAGTCGTCTACATCTGAGGTTTTGGTGATAATGTCTCTGGAAGGGAAAAACTTGTCTGAAGCATCATCTTTTTGTGAATCCATTGACTGTAATAACAAAAATGCACGTGGAGTTGTAGCAGGGATTTCACATGCAACTTCAGTAAATGTTGTGGAGTTTCAACCCACCCAAAGAGCAGATGCAGTTTGTGATAACTTTGCAGACACCGTGAGTGTTTCTTCTGAAATGCCTTTGTCAGTCACATCTTGTGGGGAAAAAATATCAGAGACAAGACTCATGTCCTCTAGCTATTCAAGATCAATGGAAACTAATAATTTGCGTGAGAATTCACTTGATGTAGTTGGTGGGATTGGGTGTGTTTATGAAAGTTGTGAAGCAGTCCCATCTTTTACATCCCCTCCAATTGTAATGCATAAGGACAAGGAGGCAGAGGCGGAGCTCATCAACTCCAGGAGTCACCTGTTATTGGAATCAAGTGGTTTGTATTTTCTAAATCCTGAAATAGTAACTATTTCCTTCCTTTAGCCATGATTTTCGTTTACTTCTGTCTTTGCAGCGGAAGATGTTTCCAGAACTGAGTATAAAAAGTCACTAACTGAGATATCTCAAAGGAGTGATGGTGACTTACATGGGCCTGCTCAATTTGAGGCTCTTTCAACCACTTCAGATAATGGTATGTCATAGTTTGTTTTGTTTCTTTTGTTATCAATTTTCAGGTGTCTTTTTTTCTTCTCCTCTGACATTCATTTGCTTATAGTAGTGATGATGATGATGATGATTGTGGTAGTGATGACGGCATTAACTATTAAGACTCTGTTTCAACTTCCTTTGGCACACGTGAATAATTATATATAGTCTTCCTTAAAACATTTGCTCTCTACATTGGATCTGTCTCATTTTGCTTTCCTTCTTTCTTCATCTTTTTTCATTAAGGTTTGGCTAGAAGTTAAACCCCTTTTCAAGAATTAAAATCATGATTGCTTTGAACTTGTGATAGTTCTGATGAAACACAGTATCTATGACGTACGAAGCTGAAATTACATTTCCTCACTGAAGTTAAGCTGTTCTCCTACATTATGTATGACAATTATAAAAATCAATGTAGTCATTGTTCCTTGTGGACATGAATCTTGGAGGGGGTTAAGACAGTGCTATACAGTTCAGTAAACAATTTCAGAGCTGCTATATTATATAGGTTTAGGTGTAGGTGATGTGTGTATAACTTTTGTAGCTGTAGGCCAATGGAGATCTATCCTTTGAAGTAATTTATAGGTACTTTATTTCTCCCTGTCCTTGCTATGGCCGTCAGAGTTTCTAAGAGTATTCCCATTTGAAGGGACATGACGGGGAAGAAGAACAAAAAACAAAACAAAAAAAAGGAATTTTTAAATTACCTTTATTCCATGTTCACACATTGTTGTCCATTTTTCTCTTTAATTCAAGAGTTTGTGAACTTTCAATATATCATGATATTATATTTTTTCTGAGAGAACACGTCAATTTAATCAGAATTCCCGTTTACCTGAACTGATATATGGTTTGGAATTCTCTCTAATTCTGAATGCATCTACAGGACCTTCACGTGATTATACTGATTATATGGATTATTCTGGGATGGAAACCATTGAATTATGCAATAATGTGAAGCGGAGGGATAGCTGTGTCATGGTTGACGAGAATGCCCTTTATGCTGTCTCTTATAGGACCCGGAAACTGAGATCTTTCAAGGTTGACATCTCTCTCTCTCTCTCTCTCTCTCTCTCTCTCTCTCTCTCTCTCTCGCTCTCTCAGACACACACCCACACGCTTTGTTTGCAAGAGACTTCATGACAGGGGTCCATATTGTGCTTCCTGTTTAATCTGTACTTCATTTTGTAAAGAAATAAAAAGAATTAAAAAATCTAGATTTATGTTCTGTTGTTGTCCCCATTTCTCTCTTTTTTTATCAGAAAAGGATCCAGGATGTCTTTACTTCAAAAAAGAGGTTAGCTAAAGAGTATGAGCAGCTACCAATTTGGTTTGGAGACGTTTATATGGGAGCCAGCGAAGACATATTGCCAAAGCTCCTGCCCTCAACTACCTCAGCAACCTCGGACTCTGAGAATTCAAGTAAAAATCATTCATGTGATTCTGAATGGGAACTCCTGTAAGTAAATGAAGCTTTCTCACCAGATAACTGCAACCTGATTGTTCAGGCAGCCCTTTGCATATGCAGATCAGTGTGTTATATCGATCTGTGAATAAAGGGGTATGCAAAGATAAAAATTGTGCCCGTTCTCTGTTTTATAGATGGAATAATATTCTTCTCTGAATAGCAGCACTTTTTTCGTTGTTTTTTAAATGCTGATGGTTACAAAAAATTTTGATGATTCTGCAACAAATATGCATACAGAATCTCATTCCATGTATCAGGAACACCTGGTAAACACCAGTGAATGCAATCAGCGAAATTTTTTGGATCAGATCTCTGTTCTTTTGTCAATAGTTTGCCCTTCCGTTCACCATAAACTGTTGTATGAGCATCTTTCCGGTACTCAGACAGTTGGGTGATGTTCAAAAATGTGACATTTATTTTTAGTTCTCGCAGAATATCATGAATTATGTCCATTATTGCGAGACTGGAACCAGTACCCCAGTATGAACCCTGGATTGGATATAACTCATTGAAGCAGTTTTCATTACTTCCAGGCTTCCATTCGTAGCTCCTGAAACAGAACATGCAAATTTTTCATGATTAGAAAAAAGCGGTTTTGAAAGAGTAGGCAAATGGCAAATGTTCGAATTTAAAGCTGTCAAATTTGCCCAAAATTTGGGTATAACTTACCACAAATGCGTTGGGGACATGCTCATGAAAAAAACCTTTTGCTTGCGAGGGGTGATGTTGGATTCAAGCCAATTCGCCCAAGTTTCTACTGCCAGTCTGTAGGCGGTGGTGACATTATATTCCTGAATATCAGCCGGATCTCCGTATCTGGAAACGGAAAGCACTTAAAAAAGATTTTCAGTTTGAGTTTCTTAACCAAACTATGATACATTATCAGCTGCCACAGCTCCAGTTAATAAGATAATGAAGCAGGGATTTGAGAATTTACGTAGCATTTATCGTTGGTTTGTACATCCACCATACGTAGCTTTCGAATACTAACACATCAACTCCTTCCCAGCTCTTCCCATGTTTAGCTATCGAGCGAAGACTAACCAGTCTTTTTCGTACTGTATGATTTGTGGCGTGATCCGAAATGGACTCCACAATGAAGGGTGCCCAGTAATACTCAATGGATACATTGTATTCCTGAGAAAAAGAAATACAGAAAGAAATCACTGGCAATTCCAAGTGGGAAATACACGCACGCAGCATAACATAGATGTGGATGAAACTGAAATCTTCAGGGAACAAAATTCAGCAAGATGGGCATCTAAATTCAGGTACCTCAGCCTTAAAGATCTTCATAGGAGGAATTCTGTGAAAAGACTTCTTTCCTTCAGGAATTGCAGATTGTACCATACAGACCATTGATTCGAACTGACCTCTCTGTACTGAATCTCCAATAAACATCAATCTTTTGTCCCTAAGGATATCTAATAACTTCAATGGATCAAACCTGAGAAATACAGAAATGTTAAAACATTCGAAATGCTTTTCAGAATATAATCTCCACCCACACAAATTCTTATGCAGAACCATACGATATGAAATTATTTTCCTGTAAGCAGATATTCAATTGCAATATAAAGTTACCTAGGTAGCGTGCATGCATCAGGCTGCCACCTCCAGTTCTGATAGAATGAATCAGGTCTGCCATTCCTTTGGCAAGTTGTCTGTTTGACCAGATAAGAGCAGCTTTCTTCTGCATAAAGAGGATAAGTTACATTGTCCCAAACCCAGTTTCCCGCAAAAACATTGCAGCTTTTCTCAAACCGATCTTCAGAAGAAACAAAGACTGGTTTTCTCTGCTTGTAACCATCTGCATTGCCATACAACTGAAAAATATAGCTCTGGTTGCTCCTCAAGTTGTCTAAGACTAATCGGGCAGTCCCAACAATCAGAAGAGAAAGCAATACAACTGGAAGAAGGGATTGAATCCGGCGATCAAGCCACGGTTGTGTCATCATCTGAACTCGGAGTCTAAAGATGAAATTGTTGTTCTTTTACTCATTTTTTTAACAGATAATGGTGTTCATATTTCAATGAGTATCTTGAGTTTCAAGTCTGTTTCGAAGGACTCCATGCAACAACCAGTTGGTGGTCAAGTTTAGGTGTTATGTTATATTCATTTAACTAGATAGCTATTGGAAACTCTCGCTATCATGATTCTTTTTTTAACATTTTTGAACTGAATTTGTTCTGACAATAGGTGGTATATCACACATCTAAATTGGACATCAGTAGTTGGTGGGTTGAAGACCTGGAGTTTTGGCAGTAGCTATTTGCTCATGGGGTTTATTTATCTTTCTCTAAAAACAGGAAAACCAGAGAACAAGAACATGTGCCATACCATTATTCTCTTAATTTGACCAAACCAGTGATTAGTAAAAAAGAAAAAAATACTTTTGGAAAGTAATTTTCAATTATATTTTTTTATTATTTTTTTTGAAAAAATATTGTTTGTGTACCCTTGGCCCTGCAACCAAACAAGGTGCAAATACCTATAAAAATGAGAACAATAGAAACCAAACAAACTAAAATTTTTTTCGAAAATATCTTTATTTTTATCTTTCTCTATAATTTTAATCAATACTAATTTATTCTTCTAAAGTAATAATTTTAGATGATTTTACTCTCAAATTCTAATACATAATTTTATTTTTATCCCCAAAATAACCAAAAGATAAAAATCATTCTTTGTTTCACTTTTCACACTCTATTCGTCTTTTTCAAATTTTTTTACTATTGCGTCGCTAGTAAATTACGAGTTTTATCTTTTACAGTATATAAAATACAACTACAATAATAAAAGAGGTTAGTTTAATTTGCATTGTACGAATTTTGCTTTATTTGTGTGTTTATAAATTTTAGAAATATAAACCTTAATTAGATAGAAAAAATTACGAAATTGAGTTTTTTATTATTATGTTGTGCGTAATTATTGTTAAAATGATAAAATTATTAAAATGTTAACATAATATAAGCGAATTAGACATGTAGATACGATAAAATATAACAAATAGGGTACTTTAGGTATTTTTGAGTAAGAAAACGCAGAAGAAAGAGGAGGAAGACAATGCTTACTCTTCAGGTGTGTGCATTCCACGTGCCTGAAGAACAGGCACATGCCTAGGGAGATTAATATCTGCTCAGGACTGTAATCCAACCTAGAGCACTATTATAACCTTAAGTTCTCAATTTGTAAAATTTTGTATTTAAAAATATTATTTAATTATTTTATAATAATAATTATATAATTTAAATTAAATATAAATTATAAAAATTTAAATTTTAAAATTATTTTTTTTAAATTCGTAGGTAAAAGTTAGAATATGTATTTTTTATTATTACGTGAGTTATTAAAAAATAAAAGATTCGAACAAGAGAAAGGGATAAAAAAAATAAAGTTCGTGCCTTTTTAGGTTAAAATTAGGGTTTGAGGATAAAATCGTAATTTATTTTCAAAAATTTCCCATACTCCTTGAACCTTACCCGCTTCAGTTTCAGTTGACACAGACGTCTCGACGGCTGAGAACATAGAATACTGCCTGCCAACATTGAAGCCAGTCCAAGAACAGTATATCGCAAAACGAAACTCCAATTCCCCAATCTGTCTCCCATTCATAATTAAGAATCATAGCGCGAAAGAAAGGTTAATGAGAGGAGTCTGTGGTGGCATCCGTACGTGCAACCTGCGGCTGACAGAGAAGCCATTTTTCCGTCAATTAACCCGGCGCCGGCGTCTCTTTACAACTTCATGCTCCCCTTCAACCAAGAAAGAGAAGGTTATTGTGATATCTGGGCCCACTGGAGGTGGGAAGAGCCGCCTGGCTTTGGAGCTCGCTAAGCGGCTCAGTGGTGAAATAATCAGCGTAGACTCTGTCCAGATTGGTTAATCGATGTATCATTGTCAAAAATTCTACGGCTAGGCAGATTCTTATGTTAAGCAATCATGAATTGCTTAAAGATTTGTTAATTATTAGACATCGTAGGGGAATAAAATTAGATTAAACAAAAAGTAAGGAAAAGTTTTGAGCTTCTGTTATGTGTTTTTACTTCACTAAAGTGTTTTACCAGAAACGAATGAGGGTGAATTTTTTGTACTTCACTGTTTGTAGATTGAAATAACTTCTATTGGGCTGAATTCATTTCAGTAGAATTATTTGTTTTGTGATCTTCAATGAAGAGAATTCAATGAATTTATCCTGCCGAAGAAAAGAAGCAAAAACTTTATGCTGTAGTCTTTTGGCCATCATTGGATATATAATAACCCAAAATATCCCAGTCAACCTAGACTGATTCGTTGTTTGGCACCTTGGAGAAGAGAAAGTTTCTGTCTTCCGATACTTGAGCCACTGTTATGTAAGGTATAATATAATTGAACAAACAGTATTCCAATGGGTTGTCACGTGCTCATTATGTTTCACTAGCATAATATTTCGGTTGTTATAACGAGTATTGTAATCTCTATAAGAGTGGGTTGATTAAGTGTTGTTTGTGTTGCAGGTATATCAAGGTCTTGATATTGGGTCAGCAAACCTTTCTTCTAGTGATAGAAAGGTGCTTATTGAGATACCACTTTTTTAATGCCTACTTTTATGATAAAGATATCTCTAGAGAGTATTGTGAGTCACCATGTTCTGTGTTGGTGTAGCATTTCATTCATTCAATGAGTAAAACGTTAGTTCCACAAAGATGTGAGAGGCATTAGTCATTAGATTTTACACTTCATGATACATTTGTAATCAATCACTCACGCATGCATGCACATGTATCATTGTTGTAGTACTTCAGTGTTTTCTGTTTTATACTTCAAGCTTATGTTTATCTGCTTTAATAAGATTGAGACATACTTTCCCTTGATGTGTTATCATTCACATGTTAGTCTTAGACACAATATGATTTTAGAGTGCAACATTTTCTTTCAGGGACATTTAGCCTTAAAAGGATTCACATTCTATCAGTAAATATTACATGAAAGCAATAGGCACAAATCATGCCCTACTGTATTTCTGACTAAATCATTCTCATTTTATTGCATTTCATTCTGCTTCTGGCTAATATTCTAATCTGGTGATGCACTATTTTCTGATCCTCAACAACGTGACATGCACTATGGTTTGTTTGGCCGCCTTGTTTTGATGCCCATTGAGTTTTCTTCTACTATTTGTGCATTGTTTTATAGTCTTAATATTTACAGCTTTTATTTCTTTGCAGGAAGTGCCTCATCATTTGATTGACATATTGTACCCATCCGAAGGTAAGTTGGCTGTGGAGTGTGGACCAGCATAAATCATTTTAATGCATCTTGTAAAAAGGTATGATGATATGTCTGTTCTTGAAATATCCCTTCTCCTATTTCAAAAAGTTATTTTTTTTCCTTCTTCCTGACTATTCTGTTGGACAGTTTTTTGAGGATCAAGTGACTAAAGATATTCTTAATAAGGGTCTCATTCCAATTGTTACTGGTGGAACTGCATGAAGCAATGGGATTTTGTCCGCGGCTGGATGGTGTCTCAATCAGGGTTTTCTTCTAAATTCAAACTCTGTAACTCAAGCAATTGGTTATAGACAAGTATACCTCAGAATATGATTCTTTCACTTTTCTTGTCTCTATGTATTATTATAAATGAAAAGTGCCTTTCCATTTTGTTCCTTGTGTTAAAAGAAAATGTACTATAATAGTAGTGTAAATTTTCATTTTTTACCTTTCGCATATCAAATTCAATTGTCTCGTTGACTAAGGATTGATGTCCATTTGATATTTTATGCATCTTGTAGATAGTTACTTTGAACATATATATTTCATGTGTGTGATGTGGGCATTGTTGTTTATTTTCTAGAAAAGGGTCATTTTTGTCTTGTCCTTGTATCTACAGTTTCTCAAGCCAGGCACTAAATATCTTTGACCATCAACCGTGTCAACTCCTTTGTAAACTCATTTATTTAAAGCAACAGAGATTCATCACATTTTATATTCATTTGAAAAGACTGGTAAAAAGGAGCAAGTAGTCATGCTTAATGTTGCATTGGTTATAGCAGTACTTTTTCTTTAATTTGTTTGAATGCACAATTATCTTCCATTGTGCTTTGCTCATGCCAGTACTTTCCAAGTTTTGATTTTATGATTTGGCACCTTGTTTTGCTTTTTAACTTGTCAGCATAAGAGTGTTAGGATTCTTCTATGTTATCTGGTACTCATTTCAGGCTATGGAATACCCATTAAGAAGCAGGCAGCACAGGGGTAGAAGTTCTACCGTCGAATTTTATTAGTTTCTATCGGAATTTCAGAAGGCATCCAGGTAACACATTTCCATTTCCTGATAGAACTTATTTAATTTATGTGGGTTAAGCCAATTTTTCTATCTAGAAAGCTATATGGGGCAAAATTTTGTTGTTATGGGAAGAAAAATCTGTCACAAAAATGTATTTAGTTGGAGGAAAAGTCTTAGAAGAACCACCTGTGAGACATGGATTCTCATTTGCTTGATTTGAACTCAAGTTAACACCAGAAACATTTAAAACTAAGAGGCTGCTCATTTGAAGAAGAAATAGAAATGGAGACAATTCAATTTGGACCAATGTATATTGTAGTATGACAACCTAAAAGTTGAAAAATGACCGATTTGCAACAAGTTGGTGTTTATCTTGTGCTTGAATGGGATTTAAAACAACACTAGGTGTCTCATGGAGTGAAGCAGATTCCTTCTGCTTCTCTTGAAACATATTTGATGGGGTTGACAATTTAGCACTCAGTAGATAACTTTCAAGGACAGACACAACCAAGTGTGTTCTCCCCTTAGGTAAGATTTAAGCTGTGGTATGACGATCATTCAATAAATAAACATGAAATACATGGTATTGAAAATTAAGATTTAATTATTAATAAAAAAAATTTTTAAAAAAAATACTCATTGTGTATCCGTGATTGTGCCGCGGCAGTTTTCTTAAGCCTCGGTTCGGGGACATTAAATTTCCATTTTTCTCCTTCTAATTTGTGAACTTTATTTTTTAATTTTTTTATATATCTTAAAACATCTTTAAATTACAAAAATAAATAAATAAATAAATAATGTGAATATTTTGCCACGCCAGACCGACCGTCCATCCCAAAGCCCCGTAAATAGACGGAAAGGCGGGCGGGCAGATTACTCCAGACTGACGACACGAGACTCATAAACTCTCAAAGTTGTCTCTTTTTCTCTGCCAATCTCTCCGGTTCTCCTTGTTTCTAAATCCTTAAAAATGAGATCCTCGCTACTTCGATCCGTTAAAACCCTAGCCAAACCCACAGCAGTACGAGGCTACTCTTCCGGGGCCGTCCCCGACCGCAAGGTGGCCGTCCTCGGCGCGGCCGGCGGGATCGGCCAGCCCCTTGCTTTGCTCATGAAGCTGAATCCACTTGTCTCCAGGCTCGCGCTTTATGATATTGCTAACAGTCCCGGTGTGGCTGCTGATGTCAGCCACATCAATACCAGATCTGAGGTCTATATTCGGTTTCTCCCTTTTAGTTTATTTTGGTTTTAAATGATTTTATTATTTAAATCCTTCTTTATAATCCTTTTGAATCTCTATCTAGTATGTTTTCTATGCTCTACTAAAAGTTTAATCTGAATTCCGTTATTTTAAAGATCTTTTTTTTTCATTCTTCAAGCACTGCACAAAAATTTTCTGTGGGTTATTTCGTGTATTTTTAGCTGTTGAGAATTTGATTTTGTGTAAAGTTGTTATGTGTGGTTCATGTTGTGTGTAGATTCCTATAGAGTTTCACAGGAAGTCGAGGAAAACTATTCTTTGATGCAAAACAAAAAAAAATGTTTTTTGTATTCTTACGATTTATAAAATGTTTATTAGTGCATTTAGATGTTTCAATCTCCTTAAGGTTTTTACATTTGTATGTGTAACTTCTTATTTTTTGGGTTTCATTTCCTTGTACAGGTATTTTCAACACACTAGGGTTTGTATGTTTGTCTGTCTGGTTGTTTCTGATGATTTCCTCCTTTTCAATGCTTAAGCTTTTATGCTTATTTTTTCTGTTGAAGTTTTAATCAATAATTAATATTAATTTATCTCTATTTGTTCTTGTCGGGGCTTCTTCATTTATCTTAGAGTGAAATGTTATTTTTCGTTTTATCTTGAATTCAATTATTTTTTTGGGGGTTTGTTATAGGTTACTGGGTACATGGGTGATGAGCAGCTTGGCCAAGCTTTGGAGGGGTCAGATGTTGTCATCGTACCTGCTGGTGTGCCGAGGAAGCCTGGTATGACACGAGATGATCTATTTAACATCAACGCTGGAATTGTCAAGTCCCTGTGTTCTGCAATTGCCAAGTACTGTCCTAATGTGAGTACATTACTTCAAAAAATTATATTGTTATGTCAGAAGTATATTCTCTTTTCCTTTTATTTCATGTGATAAACTTTTTTCGATTTCAGGCAGTTGTTAACATGATTAGCAACCCTGTGAACTCAACTGTTCCAATTGCAGCTGAGGTTTTTAAGAAAGCAGGGACATATGATGAGAAGAAGTTGTTTGGTGTGACTACACTCGATGTGGTTAGGGCTAAGACTTTCTATGCTGGAAAAGCCAATGTAAATGTTGCAGGTAACAACTCACTCAAGAAGCTGGTGCTTATTGTCTTATGCACTTCTTGTTTTCTTGCTATTTTATCAAATGAGAGAAGGGGAAGGAAATACTGGTAGGTTAATAACTTAATATTTTCTCTTTTTTGGGTTAATAGGAATGAAAACTTGTTAGGAGTTTATAATGTGCTGAGCTGCACATAGTTTCTTTTTTCCTGGGTTTTAAATAATGAAGTCCTATGATCCAAATTTTGTTTTATACTTATGGTTTGACTTAAGATCTTTGTTTGCAGAGGTTAATGTACCAGTTGTTGGTGGTCATGCTGGTATAACAATTCTCCCTCTATTTTCTCAGGTGCTTTTTTTTTCTTTAAATAAAACTGTGTGGCTGTGTAAATTGATTCTTAATGTCACTTCTGGTTTTTGTTGTGCTTTTTCTATTGTAATTTGCTAATTTTGAGCTGTTTGTGCAAATATTTTTAGGCCACACCAAAAGCCAATTTGGGAGATGAAGATATTAAGGCTCTTACAAAGAGAACACAAGATGGAGGGACAGAAGTTGTGGAAGCAAAGGCTGGAAAAGGTTCTGCAACACTGTCGATGGCGTAAGTCAGAATGAATACTGTTATTTGTGTGTATACACAACAAAACACAATCTAGTACTATGATCTATTTTTTAGTTGCTAAGACATGCAGTTTGCTTGAGGTGTAATTAGGCTTCCTACAAAAGTTTTGATACTAATGTAAATGGATATCAATCACATGTTTTCAATGCAATCACAGTTTTATATATTCAATACCCGACAAATCTTTCTGGTTTTTTCACAGCTATGCAGGAGCCCTTTTTGCTGATGCATGCCTGAAGGGTCTTAATGGTGTTCCAGATGTAGTCGAATGTTCATTTGTGCAGTCAACTGTCACCGAGCTTCCCTTCTTTGCATCTAAGGTGACTGACTTGAATTTATTATGATGTTAACTACAGATCTTCAATTGTTATGGTCTTATTTATGTTAATCCTGTTATATACTAAATGCACGTGAATTGAGTAATGCTTTGTAGGGTACAGAGTTAAAGAATTACTATACTGCATGCTGTGGCAAATACTGAGTACAAAGAATCATCATTTTGTTTGATTTCATGAACACGTCAAAATTTTTCTCTGATGCTCATGCACTTACACTCTCTGTGCCTCTGGTTGGTACTGTTTTCAAAAGTGTTTTGGTCGGCTGAATATTGATTACTAGATACTATTTATGCTGCACTGGGGCACAAGACACCTTGTGTTCATGGTAATAATGTTTTGGCATGTTGACTGTAAAGAGCACAATTAAATTTTGGTCAATGCTGCCTTATGATCAGTATGATGAAGTTCCATCTCCATTTCGCAGGTGAAGCTTGGAAAGAACGGTGTGGAGGAAGTTCTGGGGCTGGGTCCCTTGTCTGACTACGAACAAGAAGGATTGGAAAAACTGAAGCCTGAACTCAAATCATCCATTGAGAAGGGAATCAAGTTTGCCAATGCAAATTAAATGTCTAGTGACATGCACCCTCCATAGACGATTCTTCCAAATTTTGCGTTATTTTGACAATTGTTGTGCTTATTGCCTGTGGCACCGGCTTCTGCTATTTTCTTTAGTGTAGGCTTCACTTAAAACCAAAAATCTCATCAATAAATTTCCAATGAAACACTGCTGGACATTAACAATAATTATCTAATTGAAGTGGGATATTTTTATCATTTGTGAATTGTTTATTCTTTATTGTTGTCCTGCCTGGTATGTATTGCCGATGGAGCTCATCTGCTTGTGCACCTTGAGACTTTGCTTTCAGGGGGATGAGAAGTTGGCCATCGTTTTTTCTCAGTATAATCTGCTAACCACTAGAATCTTGTTTGTCTAATTTCAAGTTAGATCAAATGGAAAACAAAGGAAATTTCCAATGGCAATTGCTTATGTTTACATTTACTTAATAACTATAACTATTTGCTCCTAGTAGACTACAGGCTCGCTGGAACGACCATATATAACACTCACTGAGAATCAGAGATTACCCACCTGTTAACTAGTTCTAATGACAGCAAAAATTATAAATGTCAGTCCATTGTTCAGGAACATTGTGTCAAATGGCTTTCTAACCACCAGTTGATCACCCTTGGTATGGTTGCCGCTCACTGCAACTTGAACAAGGGACAACTTAGATCCAACATCTTCAGATCAGCTGCAAATAAGTAGAGCTCGCACCAGTGAATCAATAACTAGCCATAATAATCACAAAACACCGGCAATGAGTTTTAAGGTTTTATCATTTACTTGTGTCTTCACACAATGACAAGTAACCAACATCAGAATTTTAATGTACATAACATATCATCAAAGATTTATACGGCTAAGGAAGAAGAGAGGAATTAAAAACACCATTGCTTTCATACTGACAAAGGACAAGACCAAGAGGAATTATTAATAAGACAACCATTCTATGACTCAGAAAAGCTGCACAATGCAAAACTGTCGAAAAGCTTCTAAAAGATTTTTTGTAGCATCTATGGCAGGCAGTAAGAGTTTCGATGGTAATATGGTCCACTTTGGAAGGAGCTGAAAAAAAAGTATAATTGACTCGAAAGCAATAGTGACCAAGGTTAAGCATGCCAACAAGATTAAGCATTCTGAAGGCTAGCCTATCCAACGTATACAACATAGTTTCCACGGTATCACATAACACGGCAGATCTTTGCAACTGGCCATGCCCAATTAAAAAGTAATTCACAAAATACCCCAGTGTTGCTATGCTGTTGTTGGAGGTAAAAACCATCATATCAAAGCTTGAATGGAAATATTGGCATGAGTCAAGCAAAAATAGGGGATTGACAAAGGTTAGCAACAAGATATCATGCACCCCACCTTAATTGAATCCATTCACCTCATAGTTTGATTATCTGCATCTGAACCACATCCGGAGGAACTACCTTCAGAGCCTACGTATAAAGTATAAAAAAAAATGATGGTCTTAATCGGCAAGCAACACTTGAAGATCTGGTAAATGTAACAACAGTATAAAACGCAAAACAAAAGAATTTACCACTTGAGGACGACCCAGAATCACTGCTAGAAATGCTAGAACTACTTGATCCTGTCTCATTATCACCATGCTTTTGTCCTTGAACAGGCAAAGATGTGGCACCAATCTTTTCAACTGCTCAAAATCCAAATGGCCATGATTAATCAGTGCAAAATGATTAAACTGTCATAAAAAACCTGACAGGTGTCCCTAGAAAAAGGCAACAAATCCTTGTAAGTTCACAATCATTACCTCCTTTGGTTTCTTTTGGTTCCTCTACAATCAAAGGTTCCACATTCTGCAAAGATAATATGGAACTAGCAGATTAGCAAACAACATAGTCATTGGGAGAAAAGATAGAGATTAAATCAACCATATTTCAAGTCCTTACAGTGTACTGAACATTGTGGCCATCTTCTGTAGTTGCATGATAAGCAATGTCAGCTTTTCTATTGTTCTTGCTCAAACTCTTCTTATAATTAGTCACAAACCGATGAAGCTCCCAAAGTGTTTTAGGATCAAAACTATCAATGTCCACCTCAATCTCATCTTCTTGTTGAGAAAGCACTGGATTCCTCTTCTTAATAATCTGGACAACATTGTCCAGTTTATCTGAAGGTAAATCCTGAAGATTCATACTAAGTCTCTGCTTCTCCTCATAAGTCATATCCCTCTTAACAGGATCCTTTGCCTTAGGCTTATTTGGAATTGGCATCCTACCTTGATGAGCCAAACTTGTAACTTTTGCATTTGGATCCACAGCCATCGTCTCAGACTCTACTCTCTCCAAAGTTCTCGTTTCTAAAGGCCGTGGAGGAGCAGGAGTGTGAACTGGTGCAGGAGGCATGGGAGCTTTTTTTGGAATGGGTGTCGGCAAACTTGAATCACAACCAATTTTTGACCGACTACTAAAATTATACTCTGCCTCAATTTTTGTCCACTTCTCCTCAAATATCTTTGACAATTCCTCAGCCATAACATGAACATCCTGGCCTCTAGGGTTATACAACATGGCATTACTAAAGGTAAGCCGCACATCCTCTGCAAACTCAGCTGGTGACTTATATAAATTTTTACTCAACCTAGCCTTCACTGTACCTAAATCCATTGGATGCTTAATTATCTTATAATAATCATGCAATCCAAGCCCCTGCACATCCACAGGCTTATTAAACACCCAACCAAACTTATGTTTCATCAATTTCTCTAATGAATTACGACAACTATTGAACAGACTAGTCAAATCTTTCTCCAACAGAAGCCCATTTCCCATTTGATTGGACTTAAACTTCTTATTACTGCCCACTGGGCTTGGCTTCTTTTTCTCCACGACAGCATCCAAATTCTTATAATTCTGATTCATTTTTGGTGCCTTCTTCTTGTCCACTAATTCAACATGAACCCCCTGATTCCTCTCATTCTCATTCATGGACACAGTTGATCCCCTAAAAGACCGTGGTTTTGTGGCCTCCACAGAACACACTTCGGAATTCATTCTCACTGTATTTCTATTAACACTTTTACCTAACTGAATTTGTGTAGCTTCAAGCCTCTTCACTAGACTCGACACCTGATCCAGCTCACTTTCAAGCCTTCTTTTAAGTAATCTAACCTCATCCTTATTGCTTAAATTAAAACTAACCTTCACGAAGTTATCAAATTTAACATAACCTGGAATAGCATTACCATGGCTGGTTTCAAGGCGGTTTTGAGCATCCGGCAGGCTAGACGAATCGTCTGATGCCACAGGCATAATCTGACGTTGAGCGAAGGCGCTGTCGTCCATGGTGGTGGCTAGGGTTTGCTGTAAAGATTGTTGTTGGTAATAATGGCGGGGGACACTCTTGGCATTTTTCGGCTTGTTTTGGTTATTTGTGGAATATACTTTGTCGTGCTTCTCTCTAGCATCTCTTTCGCCAACTAATGGAACTGCATCCATTCATGCGATTATCAAACAGAAACCACAACTTTACACAAACCAGCACAGACGCTTTAATTTTTTGGAGGGAAAAAAAAAGACAAATTCTAAATAGACCCTAATCCCCCATTCACGTGATCGCCAAAAAGACCCTAGAATTTTAATTAGTTTAGGAATTGGATCGCCGCTGTGTTTTTTATTTTAAAGAAAAAGAAGCTAACTTGATAATGATTTCTCAATGGTTCAAGGGGGTGTACGGAACAAGGGTTTGGGAGTAAAATTAGGGTTTTTGAGGGGTGAAGGTAATCAGGGTTTGGGTTTTAGGGGACGGAGAGAAAAGAATTTGAAAAGAAAACGACTGTGGGAAAAGGAGAGGAGAAAATTCAATCTCTTCGGTCTTCGCTCTGCGCAAGGTGAGTTCAGCGTGGACTGAAGAGCAAGAGGGAGACGGCGATGGGAAGACGTGCTGCTGCGGGAATGATACAAATGAAGACGTGAACCGGGTTTTTGCCACGTCATTTTGAAACGTGATGGGAAACCTTAAAACTTAAGTAGAGTTGAAAGATTTACACAAGTGTAATAAAATTATTTTAAAATTAAAGAAATTATGATCAAGAGAGTCCCCTTGTAATGAAGATCTTCTTGACGGTAAGGTGGGTTTATAAATTCCTTGTTAAATAGAAACCTAAAGATGTTGATTTAGCATGCCAGACATTTGGGTTTCTTTGAGCAAATCTCATTGTTAAATTGATTGAATTCAATGAAGTTAGTAGATTAACTGTTAAATACTAGTATTCGATGATGTCAGAAGCTTTGAAAGAAGTAAAGAGTTTGACAAAATCTCCAGGCAAGCCATGTGCATTTCCATAATAATTTACGTATATGCACGAGGAGATCCGGCATCAATGGCAGAATGCATTGATATCAGCAAGACCACACCTATGTGCAAGCTATTAATCAAACCATTGAGCTCAAATGAAGTCAATAGAGGCTTTTGCAGACTGCTTCCAATGGGATTCAAACATCAATCTGCCAGAAACTACTCTTCTTCTTCTGATTCTTCTACCTTCCTTTCTATCAGATATTCAACGCTTCTCATTTCAGCCATCTTCTTTACCTCTTTTTATCTCTTCATTTCGCCGTTTCGGCATGTCCCGGAACCAGTTTTCTTGACGGTGGAAAAGAGATTTAGTGGGGACCTTAGAGATGCTAAATTTCCGTTGAACGAGCTTTGTTTCGGACCAACATTTGAAAAGCTCAAGCTTGCTGTTTTCTCCAAGACATGGCCCATTGGTGCAGCTCCTGGAGGCATGGAGCGCCATGCTTCAACTTTATACCACGCTTTGGCGGCAAACGGACATGAAATTCATGTTTTTACAGTGCCATCTGATAGAAAGCATCACGGTGATATACATGAAGGAAACCTTCATGTGTACTTTGCAGCCAATGATCATGGTTCTGTAAATTGTTCTTTGGCATTTGAGATTTTCAACGAAGTCAATAACGATGGAGCGTTCGATTATGTGCATACCGAGAGTGTTTCATTGCCCCACTGGCGAGCGAAAATGGTGCCAAATGTGGCTGTCACTTGGCATGGAATTTGGTATGAAATTATGCACTCAAAGCTATTTGAAGAGCTTTTCTCAAACCAAAATGCGGTTTTGCCTGAGCCCATGACAGAGCTTCAAGAAGCAATGCCGAGACTAATCGAGGAGATTAGATTCTTTTCAAGCTATAATCAACATATTTGCATAAGCAACAGCGCTGCTGAGGTACTAGTTACAATCTACCAACTCCCCCCAAAAAATGTCCACGTCATTCTTAATGGAGTTGATGACACAAAATTTGTGCAAGACCCAAGAAAGAGTGAAAAGTTTAGGGAAAAGCACGGTGTCCCTATAAATGCAAGCCTTGTGATGGGAGTTGCTGGGCGTTTGGTTAGAGACAAAGGACATCCTATGCTCTATGAAGCTTTTTCTTCGATAACCAAGCGCCATCCTGGTGTATACCTACTTGTAGCAGGAACTGGTCCATGGGGAAGAAGATATGAGGAATTAGGCCAAAATGTGAAGGTCTTGGGCGCATTAGAGCCTCAGCAGCTGTCTGAGTTTTATAACGCCCTTGATGTGTTTGTGAATCCCACATTGAGGCCTCAAGGGCTTGATCTTACTCTGATTGAAGCAATGCATTGTGGCAAAACAGTTTTGACTCCTAATTATCCAAGCATAGTTGGGACAGTGGTTGTGAATGAAGAATTAGGATACACGTTTTCACCAAACGCGAAATCCTTAGTTGAGGCATTGGAGCTGGTGATCAGAGATGGAGCTGAAGTGATGCAGAAGAAAGGCATGGCCTGTAAGAAACGTGCTCTTTCAATGTTTACCGCTACTAAAATGGCATCAGCTTATGAGAGGTTCTTCCTCTGTATGAAGAATACTAGATACTGTCAGTATCCTCTTTCCGGAGATTGTTAGAAATTTTTTGTTCTGAATATCGTATGAAATTAGATGTGCTACTGATATTGCTGTTGACATGAACTCCAGTCTTCAAAGCTGAGAAAAATATGATGTGTATACTCGAGTTTCATGCTACACCGTGGAATTTTCATGCACTTATGATCAATAACTCCGTGATGCACTAAGTGAAACATATTGAGCGACTCCTCTCTTTAGTCTGATAGATATATTAAAAGATATGATTTCTGTTCTGCCTAAAGCTACCTACCTGCTTCAGTGCTGAAGCGGAAACTCTAAATTAGCAATTTCGTCAAGTACAACATATTTTGCTATATGTTAGTGCCTGTAATCTTCATTTGGGTATAGCAGCATGAGCTCTTATCTAATTATAGAACTAAACATGACTCTGCCTGGAAGCCCTTATCCAAAAGCAACAAACACGATGAAAGTATTGCATGATATAGAATATTAACAAACCCAATTGAAATGTATGATTTCTTATGATGATAATTATTAGGTTTTAATTATCTATCCATGCAATTTCTTATGACATTCATTCAACCTCAGAGATTTTTTTCTCCAGCGGTAATGAATGTGACAATTGAAGCCAGTAGCAAGACAAGCAAAGGAGAAGGGACCAAAAAGTTGCCCCCAAAAATTTAACCTGAAATTACCTGAGAGCTAAATTAATGAGCAAAATATGTGTTTTTTTCCCGACAAATAGACAACCTAATTAACTACATTACAGCAGTCTGGGAGATTTCTGAATTTGGGGAAGAAAACAGTGAAAAAGAAAATAAAATGTCAGACAAGGGCAAGAAAATGAAGTCCTCAGCAATATGACTAGTTTCTTATTTTATTTATTGCCAGTAGGTAGGTACATTATACGTTCAAGTATCCTTTTCCAGGAAGGCTGCAATGTCTATAAAGAGACAAGATTTGCCCTTTGGAGTATGCAAGCATTCTGATCTGCACAGAAGTTTGTACTATCCTGTGTTAGAGATCAATTTAGTCCCCCAGAAAATGACATCTTTGGATAATGCTGATGGTAGCTAGTGATGATGTGAGTCTGGCCCTCCAGGTGAAATTCTTTCAGGATCTGAACCAAGTTTCCTCCCATACCTTTCAAGTTTCGATACATCGTAACCTAATTTGCGTAAAATAAGGTTACTATCAATCTTTTTTGTCATAGTTGAGAATCTGCTTGACGGATGTGCCTCAGAGCTTGCTGCAAGCACCAGTAACATGACTAGTGACAGTAACAACACTTTTTTCTTTGATAAATTAGCCATATATGGCATATACTTTCTAAAAGACTTGATGTATATGACACTGAGAAGAAAACTTGTAAGTAGCTACCAAGTAAACTTTACGAAAGTGAATCCAGTCGCTTTGGATAAAAGAAGAGCTGCCCTTTTATACCGACAAAGAGACGAATTCCTATTCACAGAAGTTGGAAATGACAAAGTTTTGAAAAGATTGGAGTCAATATAAGACAGGTCCATAATGGAACGCCGTATAAGCAGATAACTTTGAGGTTTTTCTTCTCTAAAAGAAATGGAAATCTGCTTTCTTGAGTCATCTCCATTAACTTGGATCACATCAGGCACTAAATCCACCGATGTTTTCCATCCCTATTCGTGCACCGAAATTGGTGGCCAGCTCTCTGCCCTCGCAAACAGCCAAACTGATGATTTTCAGGTCACTAAATCTAGTCACAAACTTTGTTCTCTAATGTCCATCGTTGAATTCAAATCTATCCAGATCCAACCAAAACATCCGAATCAAGACATAAAACTTAATAATCAGGATCAAAGGCATTATTCCTTTATCCATTGATCATTCTCTTTTGTGTATGATTTGCTCTTGATGTATTGGTTCTTCAACACACACATATATCTCCGCATCAAATTGAGAGAATGGTTTTGGTTGCTGACATGAAAATTTTGGGTAATTGACTTCTTGTATGAAAATGGAAAATACACGTTCTTTAATGCTCCCTTTGGCTGTTTCATGAGTTGGCTCTTTGCACAGTAACTACGTTTCGTTTGTTTCACAATTTGAGAAGAGAATCTGTTTTGAGGAGAGCAATATGGGAAGTACAGGTAATGAAACAAGATAAGAGATTGATTGAGACGTCATATTTGAATGAAGGTCAAAAGATTATCATTTTATTTTTTGACAATCACAATAGAACGTGCCAGAATTTTCTCAATTGACCTTAAAGATTTTGAATGTGGCGAATTGGGATCTACTCATGGATGACCCATATATCTTATCTGCATGGAAAAGAGATAAGTTACAGAGCACTTGAAAATTTTCATTTTGAAAAATTGTAATCATTTCTCTCTTTTCATATTATCCCAGAAAAGCTATTGGATGGTGAATGATCAAAATATACGTGGGCTGATAATTTAATTTCCTAAATATTTTTTCTGAGATGCTGATAATTGCAGAATAGCATTAAGGTTACAGTCAATGATGAAGAAGGAGCAGAGTAGCATTCAGGTTAATGCCAATGAGTGAATTAAGGTGCAGAGATATGGCTTAAAAGCCATGTATCTCCCGTTGGCCTTCCCGATCATATTGAATAGGCCATTTAACTTCCTGGCGCGTTTAGCCCTTATATTACTGATTCAAGATCGATTTGTATTATCAGTTTTGCCAGATAGTCATGTCATAATTTCCTTATTAACAGTTCAGGTAACTTAATTACTAGCACAATATTCTTTTAACTGATAGCAATCTCAACGGCAGAGAGAGGTGTTGCGTGTGAAGCCAAGTCGCGCCTGGAGGTGATAGTTGTTAGATCCTATCCCGTAAGTGTTTGGTTAGGTGGAAAATGAGAGAAAATCTCGAAACAAAATTTCTACAATTTCTTTTTTCTTTTTCTTTTGGTTTGGTTTAAATGTGACATGTATCTGGGTGGGTGGGTAGGTAAAGGTGCCTAAAGAAAGCAAACGAGTAGCTAATATTTTAGCTTGTAAATCTTATTATTCTAATGAATTTTCCGAGATGTTCCAGGCTAAAGTCAATGGGTGAATAACACAGCAATAGTTATGTATGTGTGTATATATATATATATAGATTCTGGTTTCTAACTGCTATAAATGATAAAGGAATTGTATGAATACGATCACATGGGTTCCATAAGAATCTGCTAAATCCTTGAGTTTATTGTAAGACAAGGATCATTTCACATTGTAAAAAGTGTAAAGTTGAGATCACGCATGTCAAAGATTCAATAATTGTGATGGTTATTCAACAGAGTTTGATTAAAATGAACATGTGCATTCAATGTATACCAGTTCCAATAGGGCGGAAAGTTTGATCATTCGATAGGCTACCTTTTACAATGTGAAATCAATTAAACCCAACCCCCCCTCCCCTTTTAGCTACAGGATTAATAAAGAAAATCTCAACCAGAATCTTTAAGAATTCGGAAGATTTGGTGGGTTAGTGAGAACAAAAACCGTATCCAGATTTGCCTCTATCTTGTCGTTTTAAAGAATCATTCAAGCAATCAGCTCGTGATGCTGATGGAAACTTTAGAATGTTGTGCCATAGTCTGTTTCAGTTGTTAAGCTTGCTAATGCCATTGCTAAGATGTGAAATTGTATGCTTAATTACCTTTCAATTACTCACTCATAATCCTAATCCTGTACATACAAACACCTGTTAAAAGAAAAGTGGGTAAGCATGTTTGGTCGGGTCGGTTGAAGAGGTCAACTTATCGAGCATTTCTTAGTAGGATCCACATAATGTCCACTTGCTGTTTCGGTCATCAAATTGCGGATGATGGCACTTTCAAGAAAATAAAATAAAATAAAAGGAAAAGGAAAAGCAAAAATGTACTGGTAAACACTAGTGGCCATTTTCGTATTCTAGCAAGCAATTTGATTAACAAAACTGAGGGTAATTGAAAAGGTCAGTTTCAGGAATTATTTAGACATATGGTCATGCAATGACTGCTAATTAAGTTACTTAAAAATGGAATCCAAAACTACGATATCCCATTTTGCTCATATTTTTTGTTTTCCAGGAACCCATTTCAACACTTCACATTCCAAGACAATTTTATACAGTTAAACACCAATACTGTTCCAGGAATGTGCAGGTGTTTCTAGGTTAACAAGGTCAAAATGCTTAATAGTTTCTTGTGTATATATATTCTTTTAAGAATTGATTTGGACTTCTTCAATTTTTACTCCTTTTAATATATAATTTTGTAAATGCACAGTATCAAACTTGTTATAATTTGTAAAAAATGTAATAAACATACGGGACAATGCAATGGCAAGTCTTGCAAGCAACTGCATAGTTTTGATAGCTTTGTCCTTGCTGATTCATGAGTACAATGGGGATAGGGAAAGCTTGCAAGATCCGCCATCTCCACAAAATGGTGCGAGCGAGGGAAGAATACAATGACACAATGTACATCCTGTTCTTGACGAGCACCACACTTAATGGGATGTTTGTCTGGATAACTAATATTGCTTTAAAAATAACAATGGGATATACTCTTTAAATATTATTAGTGCCTGAAGAAGGATTGTATCACAAGGTAAAGCAACACTGCTTATTTCTTTAGTATAATTTTCACTGGGGTTCACCTCATCATACAAGGAAAAGTTCGTATATATACCATACAAACATGGATCATCTACCATTGGAAAGTTACATGTCAACTGTAACTAAGCCCAATGATCACCTCCACTTCATGCATAAGAAAGATTATTATGCTTTAACTTCCATATAAGAAAGATTATTAATGATGATGATGATCGGGTCCTCCAGGGCTCACTCGTTCGAACTCGAAAAACTTGCCGATCATTTCTTGCCTTCGTACACTTTGCTTGAACATATTTCTGGCGCTTTCCATCAATGCCCGACTCTCATCATTGGAGAATCGCTGTGACTCAAAATGTCTGTCAATCATCTCCTGTTTCTGGATACTTGTCTTTGACACTTGTGTGTAGTCTGTGACACTCTGTGAAATTGTTTTAGGCCTATGACCATCCGAGAACGTTTTGCCAAACATACGAGATTCGGAACTCGAAAACGAAAGCAAAACCAAGACAAAGAACAAAAGACCTCCGAAGCTAGCCATTGTTAAACGTTAGCTGAGATCTCAAAACTAGTCAGGAGTAGTCAAACTTGTGTGAGTGTAGAATTCTTGAGCTGGGTTACTTGCTTTATATAGAACTCGTGTAAGAATTAATAGATATTAAAAAAGAAAAGAAAAGAAAAGAGATGCTACACATGGAAATCCAACATTTTTCAAATGATAAGACCAAAATTTGGTCTTAGCGCTAACCAGCTCCAATGCTTTCGCTGTGATTATGTATGTTTTTAACCCAAAGTGTGAAAATAGAAAGCGACCAACATCAAACCCCACAGCATATATCGCCACATGTCTTCTTTTCGCCGCCATTCACACTCCATTCCAAACATTATTACCCGCCAATTCTACTCGTGTTCACATAAACGATAACGAAAAGAATAATCTTCTTTATTAAAGAGTATGATTTTCTCTTAATTCTTTTTAAATTTTAATAAATGATTAAAATTATATAAAACTTCACTCTGCAATCTCTTCTTTCTTACAATCAGTGAAAACATCCTCTTAAAACAGTTTCTATTTGCTTCTGCTGGCCTAGATTGCACCTTGATAGTTAAAAGGTATAGCGCATGCCTTGGTCAGAAATACTTGGTATGGTGTGCATCATTCCTTGTCAGAACTCTCAACTATGGCTTAGTATTGGAATGATATTGGATTCATCCAAAACTTTTGTTCCAACTACTAAGGCGTCGTTATTGATCAGTTTAAATTTGACATCCCTTTCATCCTACGTATAACAATCAATTAAACTTGTTGGTTTTCTCTCTCCATCGCTTTGTCCTTTTAAGAACCATTTATGATTTGTCGTAACTCAAAAGACACTCTTCATCCTACCTTGAAGTTCTTCGATTCTGCGTTTCTCCTTCTCCAATGAGAACACTGAAATGTGGAGCAACCCACTCAACAAAATACATATTACAAACATGAGAAATGCTGTTTAACTCGGTTGGGTGGGTAGGTTGCTCTGAAGGTTAGTTTCATATTCAATAAATTGTCTCCATCTTCTTCTCCAAAGAGCTTTTACAGCACGACGATGGAGGACCAGTTATTTTAAATATATACATAGTCAGAAATCCGGCTAGCTCTAAATATGGCTTCCATGTTTGCAATTTCTGTTAGGACTATTATTAATGGTGCATGCATATACGTTTTAAAAATGATAATAATGAAGCCTTCGGCAGGCTCCATTTTGATCACTTCAAGGATAAGGATAAGGCTCGCTAATTAATTATTTATATACCGAGAAATTTTTTTCTGGGTTGCAAATGAATAGCACTACTTACCAGTGGAGAGCCGCCCCCGGGCATCATCGCCATCATGAAGCAACAGAAATACATATTGTGTTAGGCTTCTTGTCCAAATATTTGTAATTTCTTAATCGTATACACCAGAAAATATGCATAAACTAACAAGGTCAACTGAGATTATGTCATAATACAGCTAGATCAAATCCAAAGAAGAAGCTAGGCCGGTCATCTCTAATGACATGTTAATGATAACAATACATGGTGGTGTTATAAGTCAATAAGCACCAAAGGGTGATTATTAATGGCCAAATGGATGAAAAGCTAAGGTTGCCATCTAACTATTGGATTCTACTTCTTTCGTGTAAGATGATCGAATAAGCTAGGACATTCCAAATCAAAAGGTAGCCTAAAGCCAGAAGTGCTTTTCCTCTAGTGATTATTCTTGCTAAATGAGGTGTACCTTAGAGCATGATTTGTTAAGGTTTTGATATTGGCTCCAGTTAAGCATCGGTTTGCCATTTTCAATTCATCCAAATCCAAATGCCAAGTTTCAGTTGAGCTCGCATATCATATGAATTGACTTAAATCTATATTATCACTTAATGCTTCCAAATTAAAACTCCTATCATCATTTATCATTTCTAGGCTCTCCTTTTGTTTTTCATGCAAATGGGCTTTCATGATATGTGGTAGTACTCAATTTATTACTAATGAAAATAAAATTAAAAATTAATTCTATCAAATTACATGCATACATACATGTATGTGTGTGTGTGTGTTCATAACCAATGACTCGAGTTTTAGCCTCCTGGAATCCACTCCGGGGGAGTGAGGTGAGGAGTGGGGACAATCTTTAATGCATTCGTCGAAAGCTTAATGTACTAACTTAGTTGATGCTAGCCCTAGCAAGAAGAAGATTCATGTCCACGCAAAACCCACGATTGACCAATTTGTGCCTCGACATGTCACCACGTCACAATACTTGGCTAAATCTCCATAGCACTACCGCACTTGACCAAAGCAAACCTTAATTTACAATTGGTTTGACTTCATTAAACTAAAAATCAGTCATGCAATGCTTTAATGCTTTGAAGATAAGCACTTTCACACTTCTAGTTTTATTTGTAGCAATTTAATTAAAGCTTTAATGATGAGAATAAACAGTGATTAAGCGTGGTGTTTGGGCCGTCTAATGCTATTAAAGTGATTAAAATATCATCATTTTTTAATAAAAATAATATTTTAATTATTAAATTTTTATTTATTTATTTTTATTATTTCTTTTATCATTCTCAACCTTTATCAGTATTTTATTTTTTTTTAATTTATATTATTTATTTATTTTATTTTAATCAAATTTCGTATGCATTTATGCACGCGCATTCACACTCGCATATTTATATATATATATATATATATATATATATATATATAAACCGTACTAACAATCCATTTCTAAGATAATTCTAATGCAATCCAATATATGTATATATATAAAAGTCGTACTAGCAATCCATTTCTAAGATAATTCTAATGCAATCCAATCTGGACGATTTGAAAAGCATAAGTATATTTGAAAACAATTATATTGGAGAGAGAAATCTTATATCCAGGAAGACTTTAACAATGCAGCGTACACAACATCTTAATGGTCAGGCAGGAAAGGCAACCTGTGAACAGTACATGAAGTACCATTTGAGTTGTTGCTGGACCCAATAAACTCATCAAACTCTATGTCTTCGTCAACTGTTTCACCGCTGTTTCGGGGTTCATCCAGCTTAGCTTGCAGCGGAAGAATGCGGAGTCGTGCAACTGGCTCTTTACCAACTCGCTCGTACTGTAGTTGGTATTTTCGAATGAGTTCCATCTGAAGGGATAAAATGTACGGTGGCCTTGGCAGTAGCTCAGCGGATTCCCCTTTTGGTATTACTACTTGCTCAATGGCTTCTCTTGCCTCCTGTAAGACAGAAAATCTTTTACCAAGTCAAATGGCAAGCAACGACAGTAAGGGCAAAGCATGCATTTGTCAAACATCAACATGCTGCATTACAAGGCTACAATGTATACAAATGGATCTTGTATTTAATCAATCAGGTAGAGAAATTCAAACTCTTCAGTCCTGTTTCTGTTTTTCTTTTCTAGACTTTTGTTCAAAGCATTGTTGATATCGAGCAAAAAGATTGACCACTTTACGGAAAAGCAAAATCCAAGTTCTCAAGAAAGGCGTATCATATAAAAACACCCTCATTCTCATATGCAAATTACAACAATATTTAGTTATTGGTAAAAATGAACTTTAGATGGAAACCATTTGGCGTAAGTAAAATCCAAGAGAAACCTCTCTTGCATATTCACCATATTTTACACACAAAATAAGATATTATGAAGAAATTGGTCTACCTTTTTCTTTTCCTACCTTTTCCTCTATTGCTCTCACTCTCTCTTTTACTTTCTTGCCTTAATTCTATTTCTCTATAAGAAATCCACTATTGTAGATGGATTAAGCTCTTCAGGTACATCAATGGGTCCATTATTTAAATCTTGCTTTGACCAGTTAAGTTAGCTAAAAGACATCATAGTTATAGAAATTTTGTCCAAAATCAAACACCAGCAAAAGACTCTTATGTAGATAAACCCATTGTTACCTCCAGGGAATCAATCCTCTCTGACAAATTGATATTGTCTTCTGATATATAATCCTTCAACCCATCTGTATGATCATCATTTAATGCACGAAGGGCCTTAGTTATCTGCACCAGTGAGCTTGTCTACAGGAAAATCAGAAAATCCTATCATGTTCATGGAGAATTATGACAATTGACAGAAAGCTACCAATAAGGCTATGAAAGAATTTTCACCAACCTTTGTCACATAAATGCGTATGTCACGAGATTTAGCAGCAGTTTGAATGCGGGAATTCTTCTTGAGCTTAGAATGCAAGGCAAGTAATGCATCTGCTTCACTGATATTATCAGTTAATTGAACTGCAGCATCCATTTTTAACTGTTTAATTCCTTGTATTACGCTGGCCTCCAGGATCTAGAATAACTGCTCATTCTGTTAGTGTTATACCCAATAATATCTCATTTGGGCATGTTGTAAAATACAAGTACCAAAATATCAAGTTAATTAAGCTGTGGGCACGAAGTAAAATACAAATACAACTTCAATATCCAAATAAAAAGCTTTGATTTATTAGCAGAAAAAACTTATAAATAATCACTAAAGAAAAATGAAATTTCCTCGCATTGTTGCTTCAATATTTTAGATCAACAACAATGGATAATTTAGTTAAGTAGCATACTAAAGAAATCTCAAGGACTAGCAAATATAGACATCTAACAGAACTTAGAATGTCCTAAAATGGGAGGCCACTTAATTCAGCTAAAGAAAAAAACATTATATCTAGTCATAGGAAGATGTTTATTGTATTAATATCAGTTTAAAATTGCACATGGGTTACAGTTCTTAGTTGAAACTAAAGAGACATATCAAGAGTATGACAAAAACAGTTGCACAAGTGATGCAGTTATTGTTGGGATAGCATATATTGTGCATGTTGGACATACAAGTATACAACATATTTTCTGTCATTAGCTCCCAGTCATACAAATTTCATCAGCTAAGCGAGATAAAAGCATGAAAATATGCTAAATAACAACTCATCTGATCTCACAAGATAACATCAACATCAAACATTTGAAAAAAAAATTAAATTAAATTAACTCCATGTAGACAATAATCTCCATTTAAAACTACAAGGTGATATTTCTTACCCCATAGATGTACAGTTGAAGGGGCAATCCATCTTCTCGCAAATCCTCTTTGGTGTCTGGTGGAAACTCAGAGATGAGCTCATTCTGGTCAACTCTTTCTTCCGTCATCTCCATACCATCTTCAACCATCATTTCATCTTTTTTGTCAACAGAAGTGTCACAAAATATTTCTGTTTGCACAGTGTCTGTTAAACCCTCAGAGTGCACCTGGCGAATTTCAACATTTGGGAACCGACCTTTGCCAGTGGAGGAGAAATAATAAGCCAGAGAAAAAGAAAGGTTTGTTACCACTTTGCCAAAGACTTCAGAGGAAATGAGTCTTGAACATGAAATAGAAAGCATTTTCTCGTTCTGATATAAGATGAAAATGTACCTGACAGAATAGCATCCACTGTTGCTTCAAGGCTGCAATGAACTCGCAACTCTGTCTTTGAAACTATCTCCACGGCACAACCAAATGTTGAAGGTCCATTCCTTTCGAGCACAGTTTTCTGGACACCCCTTCGATTTGCTTCTTCATCACCAAGAGTTACACTCTGAATATTTATTGAAGTAATGTCAAACCGATGTCTATGAGCTAAACAAATTTGGGAGGTCTAAACGAGGTGTTTATTGTGAAATTTTCACAGTTAAAACCTCAAAAAATACGAGCACTGATAATGATGCCAAAGTCTTCACTGGATAGAGTAAAGGATAAATCATAAAGCCCAAGCAAGTGTACTAAATGCAATTACCGCTTGTATTAGCTATACCCACAGCTCACCTGTACTCCTCCGACAAGCATTTCCAGTGAAGGATTCATTATCAAATTCTCTATTGTTATTCCATGAGCAGTGGCAACTAGTTGAATTCCACGTTGAGCAATTGTGCTTGCTGCCATTGCTTCAAGTTTTGTGCCAATTTCATCAATCACAATGACTTGTGGCATATGGTTTTCAACGGCTTCAATCAAAACCTGAAGTATATAAATTATAAACATAAGAGTCAATGACAAATTAGCACATAATGAATGATAAAATAAATTAGTCTCCAACTATGTATTCCATCAAACTCAATAAACTGATTATTTTTTACACATTGACTAGATAACAGAGCTCACACCTTGACACAAACACCACTGTATAGTCTTCACGAATATAAGTTGAAGAGTTTTCTCTTGTTACTTATAATAATTTTCCTATATTTCCGATAAATTACTGCTATACTTCATTATCAAAGAATTTTAACCGATCAAATAATTGAAACTTCATTCTCAACAAAGACAAAATTGCAATATGAAAACACTGAAGGCAGCTGAAATCATAGACATCTGGCTCATACCTTATGTTGCATGTCAGAGTTTGGGACTTGCATCCGACGAGCATTACCTATTCCTGAATGAGGTATATCGCCATCTCCACCTATCTCATTGGAGGTATCAACAATCATCACACGTTTCTTATAATCATTTGCAAGCATCCGAGCTATTTCCCTGGAGATATTCAAATGTTAAGGTTAAACCTGCAACCAGCATGAAGCACCAAGGGGTTGCAAACTCCAATCCTCATGACAATGTGACCTCTGTTTACTAGGAATCTGAGACCTCTCAACAGGATGGATTCTCGCATTGAATTTGAAACATCCAATATGCATCTATGATCGACCAAACTGGTAACTTTTAAGAAGGATACATTTTTTATTTTAAAAGGCTTATACAACATAACTTCAAATCTGGTCTACTGAGATTGTGAGATTCATTCAATGACTGGGACGAAAGACAGTAACCTGGCACTTAGCTAATATTCAAATGTTTTGATGTTGACTAAAATCAATGAGGAGAGAAATAAAAAATTATGTAACAGCAAATAGAAAGAGCTATTCATGCATACCAAGTATATAAAAAAATAGGATGACCAACCTGATAATTGTAGTTTTTCCCACCCCCGGAGGTCCAATGAGCAACAAAGAAGCCCCATCTTCAACTAAATCTTTCAACAAATTAGCACTTCCCGATACTGCACGACCAACACGACAAGTTAGACCAATAATTGCACCCTTTCGATTCCTGATGGCACTGATACGGTGTAATGTTCGACTGATGCCTGCTCGATTGTCAATGGCAAAATCACCCACCTGAAGCATACAGTTTTTCGATTATGAAAAACATAGAGAATATAATCTTCAGAAAAATGCAGCAGTTGCTGCTCAACTAAAACTCTAATGAACATAGAGTAACAACGAGCATCCTATCCTTAAGTTCTGCAAAAGTTCAAAAGGCCACAAAACGGTCGGACATATTCAAACTCATTTATCTTTGTGATCCATTTGAACCATAACTTTTTTAGATTTTCCTTCCTTTGTTTAAAAGGATAAAGCTATACCCTCAAATTCTTCACCCTCGTTCAGGTTGGAGATTAGTTTATGAGTGTTTGCTCCACCTTGTCGCAATTAATCATCAACCATAAATTAGCAGCAAGATAGAGTACAAGAAATCTTGAAGAAATGTAAGGTTAAACAATTGAAGTTAACATATACAAAAAGTTGATATGCAAAGAACTATCACTTGTATAAATTACAACAGTGAGAAAAGGTTGAATTTCGAGTTTGTTATGTATTAGCAAGTGCCGAATTTTTTTCAGTGCAGAAGAAATGTATAAATAAATGCAAAAAGAAATCATCAGAAGCAAAAACACACGAAAAAAACACTATCGTCCCGTCAACTAATGTAACTACAATTTTCAATCAAAACGCTCGGTAAAGAAAAATTCAATAACCAAAATTTCACCTGAGAGGTAGCGTGTTCAATATCCTGTAACGTGATCGGATAATTTGATAAAACAAAGTCCCCAGATGGAAATCTAGCCAAAGGTTTGCGACCCAAATCCATAACCACTTCAATCAATTCATAGAGCTTGGGGTGCTCGCTAACTCTTCTTCGCATGTCCTCCGGTAGCAGCGCCAAGAGGCGGCCTAATTCGACATCAAAATCATCACTCACCGAAGAAGAAACCCGAGAATCCGAATGCGAAAAAATTGAGAATTTTGTTCCATATCCAGAAAATTTTTTGAACGCAAAACTTGGGTTTTGTGAGAAATGAACAGAAGGCAGCTGGGTCAGTCTCAAAGGTGAAGCTTGGGGTTTGTATCGAGTGGGTAGAGGAAGTAAACTCTGAAAAAGAGAAAAACAGAGCATCTGTTAATGTTGGCGGGAAAAATTCTGTCCGTGCTAGTTTCTCCTTGTTCAATTTTAGGTAAAAGGGAGATGTTTGAGGCCGAAGGATGGCTTAAATTTGCATGGTCTGTGATTATATATATTTTCCGATGAATATGGGACGGAAAATACCAGCCCCACAAGTTGATTGGGAGGCTGCTTTGCAACTCATTGATTTGACATGAAAAAGAAGAGAAATAATTCTTTTTCGCATGCTTCAGCTTTGTAAAATTCATCTCGCAAGCAATTATTTCTCCGTTGGTATGTCCAATAATTTATTTATTTTTGCACAGTCTTCCAATGATTCTGTGCAAATACTTGCCCAACAAAGACATCTTGAATTGTCAATGGAAGCTACGAACATTTTGACTTTTTTTAATTCATTCCAAATAATTTTTTAACAGTGTGTTCTTTGTTAATCAAATTACAGGCATCATTAATGAATAATCCATTTGGCTTCGCTGGATAAGTTATTTAAAATTTAAAAATTAAAAGATTTGGGCTTCTGATATGTAGATTACTGCCCCTCGATACATGCAATATGGGTTTTAAACCTGCTGGATAAATCCTACCCATCATACACAATTTAGGCCCCCGCAAGCACCTTTTTTTGGGCTTTCGTTAGACCCACAACAGGCCCCATTTCAGCCCATTAACTCGACTAATCACTGGCCAAGAAATAATAATTAAATATGTAATAATGAAACAAATAGGAATTATATGGCTGGACACAAGAACAGTGACTTGGAAATGGAAATGAAATGAAATACCAAGGTAGACGCTGACAATCTCTTTGGACATCTAATGGTGATGGCTGAAATAGACAAGCACAAGACATGTTATAAAATTTGTGGGTTTTGTGTTGAGCCTCAGAATGCATACCAAAATGGTAAAAAGAGTTATTACATGTGAGTCCCATAACTCTATGTTTTCACAAATTACAGTATAATTTGTCCATTTTGAGTTATCTAACAAGTTCTCATTACATGTACTTGAAGACACCTGTTGAGACTTTTTCATTTTGAGTGCAACAAGTGAAGAACAAGTGGGACAAAGATTGCATGGAAAAAGTCTTTGCAATATTACATGTGGTATGATATGAACGCAGCATCAAAGATTCAATGTTGACGAATGAGTTTACAGACTCTTTAATTTCATTCATATAAGTCACATAAAACATCCTCTGCAGTTAAAAAGAGAGACACATGTTCGCGGTTCGTAGCAATTATCTTCTGGGATCACGAGATTGCTGGTTGCATCTGCGTCTGCATGCATGCACGCACGGTGAGATCCAGAGAAAGGAAGCAAAAGAGACAATTCATCGGCTTTTACTGCTTTTGCTCTCATTACACATGCTTCAACCCTTGAGAGTTACAATTCATAAGCTGATCCTTGCATTAAATCAAAAAGGACAGAAGATAAAGTCTAAAATTATATTATTTTAAAATAAATAAATAATTTCGTATTAATTAAGGATAAGGTTCTGTTTAAACTTTCTAACAATAATACGTAACAGTACAGTTGGTACATTGTGTGTATGCATGCACGGAATTCCACACTGCAATGTGATTGAGAAATCTCAACGGCGGCCAATAATTCCAAGTGGGCCATATCTCACACGTGGTTGGGCCCAATTGTAGAGCATGTGATTGGCAATATATTAATTAAAAAAAATATATAAAATTAAAGACTCTTGATCTTTCTTTTATATATATATATTATGTAAACATCTTTGAAAATATTTTAAATTATTTGGTAAGATTAAATGGTCCTGAGATAGCATGAGCAGAGGCGGAGGAGAGAAGAACAAGAACAAGTGAACAACTCAAAAAGGGTAAGATATTGTGCGAAAGGGATTTTGATAGACTTGTTAGCATCTAATCACAGTAATCACCAAACCCCCGTAACATCTAATCACAGTAATAACAATTAATCATGTCATTAAAAATACCTTAAACACTAATCGCATAGATAATTACATAATTAATTAATACCTTGAAAACTTCGTTATCTATTTTATTTTTTCTTCTCTTCTTTGTAAGTAATAATGGAAACATACCCACATCTGTAATTGCAATTTTGCCTCCTGCATGGCATGCACGACATAATTAAAACCATGGTTATTGTATTAATCAAATGTTTAGTAATTAACTAACAGGATTATCCCACGTAAAAATCTTGTCCGAGTAGCAAGAAACACGAGTCGCGAGTCACTGTCTTTTGTCTTTCCCCGGAACGGGTATACTTTTATACAATAAAGAAAACAATTCATAACTGTTGATATAATCACCCAACAGGGACTTTGATTGCATGCCCACCAATCAAATTATCATGATTTCCAAGTTTGTCACATTGCATAAAGCAAATCTTAATCCCGTCATTCCATTAATTTTTATGGCTTTTTGCTAATCAATATTGATGATCATGGCATAATGTAATTTTATATTAAATGAATGATTGATTGTGTTCAACCGATTTCTTTAATACTTTCTATTTTCTCATTTACGAAAATAATTGGGTATTTATTTAAGCAATGAGAAATCAAGACAACTTAATTAATTAATTAGTAGCATGCATGCATGCAGTAAATATAATGCCGATTCACGTCCTTACCCTCAAATATCCTAAATTTTGAATGCTAAATGAAGACCTCCTCTACCATTAACTCACATTTTGGTGTATTTAGAGTAAACAAGGGATTTTTTAGTAATTTAAAATAATTATCGTATTAATGTATGTGTGTGTATGCATTAGATTAAAAAAAAATTTGTTATTTGCACTCTTTCTCTTGATAAATACTAATTAAAAATATCGATATTTTTTATTTATTACGTATTTCTCTTAAGTTTGAAAGAACTTTGAGACAAAAGTGCGTTAGATAACTGTTAACATCATTATGTTCGGCTCTACTGCCGAATATTCGTTAAAGTGAAAGGATATGAAAAATATAAATATTAAATTATTTTATATAATTTTTAAAATTATTATTTTTGTATTATTAGTTTCATTGATAATTATATATTCTAAATTTAAAAATATTAAAACGATAAATTATTTTTTAAATAATAATTTATGCACGCTTCTTTTCCTTCTTCCTCTTCTTCTTCGTCCTTTTTATTATTATTAAATGAAATAACAATCGCGTGATTATTTTGTGAATTTTTTTTCTCGGCCGGCCTTTTATTTTCATTATATTTTATCGTTATTTCCTTAAATTAATTATATATTTAAAAAATATATATGTTTGAAGTCAAGTTGTCATTTGTATGGTTGTTTTGTGATCTTATTTGGCCCACAACTAATGATCATCCCTAATTGTTGTCCCCTTGGTTAAAAGTAATTCTTAGGTGAATGCTTTCATAGTGTTGCACTTATGAACTGGCGATGCCAAAGAGAAATTATCACCGGTGTGTAATTTTATCAAACTATAGGGGATGTATGTGATAATTTTCCAAAGATTTACTTAGAAAATAGTATAAATTTACAGGGTCAAAGATGTAATAGCACAATAAACAGAAAAGATATGGATACTACAAAATCATTGAAATATGTTGTAAAATTTAATTTATTTTAAATTTATTAAAAAAATATATTATATTTTTAATAATCATCGGAGGAAGAAGATGGAAATAAAGAGTCAGGTCCTGCCTGAGATGCCATGTTCAGCAACCCAACAAGCGAGAAAAGGGTGAGTGGGTAGAGGGAAATTGAGGGGAAGAAGATGATGACGAACGACGACTACGATGGGTATTTTGAGTGAAGCAATGAATCAAAGAAAGCCACAGAGAGAAAACCCAAGAAAACAAAAACCAAAAAAATAATAAATAATAAATACAGAGAAAACAGCTGCAATTGGGTCGTTGTCGACAGTGGTGACGGTGGCATACAAATCAAAGGATCAATCAATCTGTCCGTCCATCTTTCTATCGAACCAGAGCATCCAGAGAAGACTCTTCCTTCAACTATAACCATCGGCTCTTCTTGCTCTTTAACTAGTTGTAAATGTCTGATGCAACCCAACTCATACATTTATAATAAAAAGTAAATAGACGACAGTTTTTCTTTCCTTAAAAAGAGAAAATTAAATTTATTATAGAGTGAAGGGATACTAGTTGTACAAGAACGGCAGGAGAGGCAGTGATGAGATCACAGGTACTTTAATCTCTTTTCTGACCAAACACTGCAATATTTACCAGTAACATAATCAAGGACTCTTATAGGCTTAGAGAAAGAATACTTCTTCCCTAAATCTACTGTTCCACCACCACCCCACAATATGAAAATCTCGCAGCAAATTTCCCAAGAAAACTCCTGTTGAAATTTGGAGAAAACGCTTGTTGAAATTTGGGTGTTTTTCTTTTTCCTTTTTCTAATTTGTTCTCTGTTTGCCTCTGGTCAAAGTAGTTGGGTTCTGGTATTGCTCTTATCACTAATTCACCATTTTAGTTACTGACCATAGTACACAAAGAGGGGCTCAATTACCCAAAGCTGGGTGCAGAAGGAAAGAGATGGGTTAGGCTAAAAATAGAGCTTGTTTCACCTTAGCCTTCTTGGGGTTCTGCCTTGTTTTTCAGTCTTTTAGGAGGGGTTTTTGTTTTTATTTATTTTTTGTTAGATGGTTTTGTTGTTGTTGACGTTGGGGTGATGAAAGTGGAAATATTGAATGGCAGAGCCTTTTGGGAGAGGCAGCAGAAGAATCAGGCTTCAGCGTGGTGGCAGTTGCACAACCTACAAGAGGGGACTAGAATCCTAAAGGGAAGTAGTAAAGCACCATCAACAACAACTATTCACCATTAATCGAAAGTGTTTTTCATTAAAAGCTGGAACAGCAAAAGCACAACAGTCTGAGTAGTCTGGATCCTCAAAGGAATCATCACCATTGTCATCATCCACATCAATATCCAGTAGTTCTCAATTCAAAACATGTAGAAGAAGAAGAAGAACAGCAGCAAGGAGCAGCAGAAGATTCACCACAACAAAATTACAATCAACAAGAATTTCCTCCCGCTCAGCTCCTACAAGACCAACATTTCTGTCCAAGATTAGGCTTAGATACACAACTCCAACAACCCCTTAAGAGACGTTCTTATTTCCGTTCATCTTCTTCTTCAAAATTTGGCCCAGAATCAATCCAATATGCGAGAAAAATGGGAGATAGTCGCAACCAAGCAGCAACATCGTCAAGATTGGGGATGAGAAACGCTGGTGGCGAGATCGTTGAGGTCCAAGGAGGTCACATTGTTCGCTCTGCAGGAAGAAAAGACCGTCACAGCAAAGTCTGCACTGCAAAAGGCCCAAGAGACCGCCGTGTTCGGCTCTCTGCTCATACCGCCATTCAGTTCTACGACGTGCAAGACCGCCTTGGCTACGACCGCCCCAGCAAAGCCGTAGATTGGCTCATCAAGAAAGCTAAGGCTGCCATTGATGAGCTCGCTGAGTTGCCTCCATGGAACCCAGAAACTGGCACAAATACTGCAGCCGCTGCAAAAACAACACCTCAGCAAAATAAACCAAACGAAGAGAGGAACTATCAGTTTCCGAGGACTACGGCAACAGTAGTGGGTAGTTCGAGCGATGTTCAGAACCTTCAGACGGCTGAAAATCCGAACCAAAGTTCGAGCTTTCTTTCCCCATCTTTAGACTCTGATTCTTTTGCCGATACAATCAAGTTATTCTTTCCAAAGGGTGCTTCAACAGATACACCATCTTCATCCATAAATTTCCAGAGTTACCCACCAGATTTGCTCTCAAGAACTACAAATCATAGCCAAGATCTGCGGCTTTCGCTCCAGTCATTTCAGGAGCCAAATAATATTCTTTTACAGCACCAACCACATCCTCATGCTCATTCTCAAGTGCAACAACAACCGCAGCAGCATCAGAATGGGCAAGTTCAAGTTTTGTTCTCTGGAACAAACCCACTTGGGTACGATAATGCGTCTGCTGCCTGGTCCGAATCTGAACATCAGCTTCATCACCCAGCAGAAATAGCACGATTTCAGAGAATGATGGCTTGGAACAGTGGTGCTATAGATACAGCTGGTAGTGTCAGTGGCGGTGCTGGTGGATTTATGTTTAATTCGCCGCCGCCACTGCACCCGTTATTCGGCCAAAACCAGTCGTTTAATTCTCAGAGGGGACCCCTTCAGTCCAGTAACACGCCTTTGGTTCGTGCTTGGATAGACCAACAAACTAGTCTTGCCACCAACCATCAACATCATCATCATCAAATTTTATCTCCGGCAATCCATCAATCTATGATATCCGGCGTTGGATTCGCCTCTCCCGGGGGTGAATTCTCCGGATTTGGCATTCCAGCACGAATCCAAGGCGAAGATGAGGAGCATGATGGCATTCACAGTAGGCCATCCTCTGCTTCTTCCGATTCTCGCCATCGATTAACCTCAAAATCCAATCTTTTCTCTCTTACAGGTCCAACTTTCGATGCCCACTTATTAAATTTTGTTTATTTATATATTTATATATATGTTCATTCTTTAAATTTAATGATCTTCCAGGATTTGTTGAGTGTTTCCCAGGAGATTGATTCGGGAGGAGTTTTGATGGATTCGATCAAGACCAGTTTAGAAGGGAGATTTGGAGCATTTTGTACTTCCAATGGCCTAAACCGTAGGAAGAAGAGAAATCTAGATGGATTTCAGGTTTTTCAATCCTTGGTTCGTTTAACTTCTATCATTTTTATGTCTGTATCCTGGTTTTGAGTGAGCTCTTCGAGCTCAACTTTGTATTATGTGTTGTGTTCTTTGCGTTCTGTTAACAGACTTTTGAATGTTGTGGAGGTTTGTGTTTCTCCTGCTATTGCTAGTTTACCTTTTAGAAGCAAATTCGGTTTATTTTAGTATTGATTGGATACTTTGCCCAATTAGTACAGACCCCATCCGTGGAATCTGGCACTGTTGTTAAAATTCTCACCAGTATGTCTGCTCTCCCAGTATTACTGATATAGAAAATTTCATGGTAGTTTTCACTTAGTTGAATCCTTTTGTTTTTTTTTCTCTGATAACAAAACGAGAGAAGCAGATTAGAGTATTTTCCTTTGTTTAGAAATGGTCAATTTCTCATTGGATGAAAGAGAGTTTCGTTGTGGTTGTTTTTGTTGCTTTACTGCTTTCTAATTGAACACTTTCATGCCTCAACAACTTCCTTAAACCTGCAAAAGGAATTGAAAGAATACTGGTCTTTAACATCTCTGTCATGCCTGTGTTTTTGGGAACATGAATTGAGAAGTCATTATCTGTGAACAGCTTAAGTTGCCGAGGAAGGAGTGAATTAGGCTTTTTCCAGAAGATATTTTCATATCCTGTGCTTGCCTGTGTTATTTACCTTAAATTGCTGCAATTTTTGCAATGTAAATAAACCATCGAGTTTAACAACCGACTGGAGCATAGAACCCACTTCCCCTACTTCGATAGCAGCAGATTGTTCATCCTGCTATGAACCCAGTTCCAGAAATGTACGTAGAATTCGAATTCTGGTATTGAGTACAAGTTACAAAGAGTTTAAGAGCTACTTCAGGTATAAAAATATTTAGATATGAATAGCAAAGACAATATATATATATAATTTAATTACATGTCCAAAAGATTGTTCTAGCATTAAGTTCAGGTTGCTGAGGAATTCAAGGTCATGGTCTTGTAATGAATGAGCCAGTTAGATAAAATTAGAAGGTAGACCAAGTGGGGCTCTGAGTGGAGCACATCTACCGAAGTAACCATGAAAGAGGAATGGGATGAAGATGAACACAAGAAGTTCAATTATGGAAAGATACACAGACGGATACCACCAAAATTTGATACATGGCCATCTGTAAATGGTCCCCTGCCCTGTAGATCTCACTGCCTAATAAAAATCTATCAATGTTTAGCTGGAAACTATTGTTTTCCGGAGGAGAGGCAAAACATTTCAGAGCCTTATCTTACAAAGAAGCAGATGTTGACATTTGCTTTATGGTAGTTGATACTTCTTTATGTTCAGTTGATAAGTGTTACTCCAACGGCCTTACAAGTTTCATAAAACCATGCAGAACTTCCTTTACTTTATTTATTTATTATTATTATTATTAATATTTTTAAGGAATTGATTATTAACTGAGAAAAATTTAACAGAACCGTCGCCAATAACGGGTCCATGTTAGTTGCCGCCCGTAGTTGTTGTTAGCTCTATGAAACCAAAATATAATAATGAGACTTGGCCGTGATACCAGTTTGCATGAGAAGAATATGTCCATTACTCTGTTAAAGAAGGATTTCATCAGATAAAAATAAAATTTCAGAGTTCAATGAGATTCTTGCTTGGGTTACACAGGAATTTAACAATAAAGAATTGTAACCCAATGGACCACTGATTTGGATCATCTGTTTAGAGTGTGTGTAAACTGTACTACGAAGTAGAATATTCACCCACCCAGCTTAGAGCTCTGTTACACCAAGACCCTTGGCTGGGCAGATTTTTGAGGCGATTGATAATTATATTATTATTAATATAATAAAATTTTGCTATTAAGCATGCTCCTTGTATGCACAGTAAAAACATATTTCCATCATGGGGCTTCACGACATGCACAACGATCCATGTACGATAATTCATTTTTAAAGGTAAGGGGTGGGCGAACGTTCTCATGATTCGAATTCGGGTGGGCAGCATAAAGTCGCTGTTTTTAAAAGGCAATAAGAAATTACAGATGCATTCTAGATTCTATACATATTTACACTGTAAACAAAGCAATCCAGATAATTATAAGATCTGTGTGTTCTCTTATTTTGGACAGTGCATGGCAAATTTGCAACAACTCAACATAACAAAAATCAGAACACAACTACAGAATGGAGCCTATGTATTCATGTCACTAAAGTTGGTGCAGCTTTGGCTTTCAGGGGTTTGGTGAGGAGAGATTTTTGCTTTTGAAGTTTTATTTCCATTTGATGAAGCAGGTCCAGCTGACACCTTCAAGTCTAGCTGGCTTGCAACTTTATCTGCATTGTTCAACTGCTTGGCTTTTATTTTCTTGGTCGGCTTGGCATTAGTCTTGACCTCCCAAGGCCGAGCATCAATCCATCGTTCCATCCAGCTCCAACCCCAGTTTTCTTTGCAAATGGTGCAATAAACTTGACCCAGATACTGGCTAGAGTTTGCCCTCCACTGCAGAACATTTTCATAGATGCATATAGTCAAGAAAAAAACGCAAAGTTTTAAGGAGTTAAAACGAGAGTGGAATCAATTGCAGGCAGACCTGGTGAGAAAAGGCATATGCCATTGCTCGTTCGCGCTTAACTGCTGCTGCTTCTCTTTGCTGTATTCTGGAAAGAATTTCCTCCATAGTTTCGGAGCCATTATGCCATTCAACCTGTTGAGGAAAGTCCTACTATTTTTCAGGACATGGCCTGCTAATTAAATTGAACTGAACGGAGACTTTTAATCAGCAGTTTGGAAACATCTAAATAAAAAAAGCCTCTCTCTGTCATCCCATTATCAGCTGAAATGCTTACAACTGATCTAATGAACAAAAGAGTTACGAGGAGCTAAGTCTAAGTTAATACATAGAGGTCCACTATTTTGCATTCCAAGTTATAACGTGTTTAAATCAGGAACCCAGCAATGCATTTATAAATTGGACTATGAATTAGTTGCCAATGTATATTGACATTGTAGTTTCATATCATGCCAACCAAAGTAGCTGACGCCTGGATATCTAGTAATTATTATCAGTCAACAGATTAGGCCGGGGAAGTTACTAGAAAGGTAATTGGAGGGCACCATTCTACCAATAGACTAGGTTGTGCAAGCTTCAAAGCCAAGTAAGTAAAGTTGACAGCAGTTAGTACCTCCAATTCATTAAGTTTAGCCTCTAGTTTCAGCTGATTTTCCAGTTTCTTTTGCTTAATTCGACCTTCAGTGACCATACAAAGTCTGCGGTGTCTAATTTGTGCCTGGATATTGAACCATAAATGTATATGGCTCAGTGCGTTTGATGTTTGCTTTTGAACACTGTGGTCTTGAATCAAGATGTTAAATCTCCCTGCCTCCCTAAAACGGCGTATTGATTTTCTTGCCTGCAAAAATCAGAAAGAAGCCCAATAAGGATGATACATGATATGCATACCCAATTTTCTTCTTTATTAGGTTACATATTACGGCCATGAATTGCAAGTGTTCAACCAGAGACATCAAAAGATGCAAAGTATCGTATAATGATGAGAGTGCCAAAATTAGCTGAATAGAGAGGTTGCATATAAATACCGCAATGTGAACAAACATACCCTGTACGCCAGGAAAGCCTTTTGAATCCGAATGGCCGCTTCTTCGGTTGAAATTCTGGGGAAAACAGGATCTCTGTGTGGACTACCGTTGGCATGATTGCTTGACTCAATGGGAGACTGATAACCTTCGTTGGAGCCATTTAATTTTTCGGGAGTTGAATCGACCTGTGTATCAATTACTTGTGTTAGAGCAAATCCAGGCAGTTGGTTCAGTCCATTTGTGCTACTGGAAAAGATTTACCTTTCCTAGTTTGGATCTATCTTTCTTCACTTTTTTAAGACCAATTATTGACCTAAACCAGTTCCCTGAACCCATTTTTGTTGAGCTGGGGGCGCTGAAGAGACTAATTAAATTCAATAAACCTGATACAGACATTTCAACAAATCTAATTAGATTACATTTTACATACTTGCCAAGAACCAAGAAAAGCTAACATTGACTGGCAAGCAGAACGCTAGTTCCACCAGAGTTGAGTTTCTTAAGTTCCCTTGCAAACTTGGGCCACAACGCCTAATACAGTGAGACAACACATTAAAGACCGCATTCGATTTAGCACAAAAAATTTTTATGCTACAACGTAGGGCCGCATCCTGTAGCTCTCCAACATTGTTAAAAGAGCATATTTTATCCAACCCATCAAATCATGAATCAAGATGCCTTTAAGGCTTGTTTTTCAGCAGCTAAGATTTCCAAACATACAAGGAAATGTAGAGGCAGTAGCAAGAAGAAACAAACAAGGAGAAACCGGGGATGAAAGGAATGAAGTACATACCAGAAACGAAGGCATACCTGCCCCTTGATGGTGTTTGGGTGTGTAGTAGTAATAAGCAGATGTCTTAGATTGCAAGAAAAGCCAGAGTGAATGAGTAAGCGTGCAAGGAAGGTGCATCTATAATGGGTTTTCGCTTCATCATATGCAGACACTGAACTTGACAGTTCAACTAAACTGAAGCTGCTGTTTGATCTTTTGGTGGATCAATAGTCAACACCAACACAAAATGCTTGTAAAACATCACATTCTTAACCAATGTATACGATTTGCTTGTTTAATCATACACTCCATGTTAATGATAAATTTTGCGTTTACATAGAAATCGCAATTGATTTTGCAATCAAGAAGATTTAAATGATATCAGAACTGCACATTTCACTTGAACAATTGTGGCCTTTAGTTTGGTATAACTTCTACCAAATAATATCACCAGGAAATAATCTACCTCATAACAAGGGAGAATTATATCTCGCATTAAAAGAGCTCAAATATCGAGGATTAGCCGGTGGCTATGTCTGATTGGTTAACTCTCTGTAATAATCTTCATGGGAACATTTCTCATTGTTGACGGTAATGCCTTAAATCTAAAGGCTCATTAAAGTAGGCCCTCCCCATCACTCAATTAGTAGTGATCTTTTTCCTCCACCCTAAATTGAGGTGGGGGTTGCTCTTTTTCAGTTGTCAGAAATTGAGGTGATTTTATTCACATTTGAAGCTAGAAAAATAACAAAAGAACTAGTCATGGTGACTCAAAGTTTGACAAATTAGTTGTTGGGAAGGCAGGAGTAGTTGAATAATGAGAAATAGATATGATCAAATGTCTCATCTGGTGGTGAAATTGATGCATGTTATGTGTAAGTTGGAAGACAAATTGGGGGTCCCCATACCATACCATGTTTGTTTGCGTTAATCCAAAAAGCTGCAAGCAAGAGATATTAGAGATATATATGCCTCGAAATGCAACCAATACAATATAACAGTAGCTGAAGGTTGTGACATATTGCAATAATTCCAACTCATCTCATGGCTGCTAACTAGTTTTAGAAACTGTACGTCAACCTTAACTCAACTGCAAACATCATTTTAGATGGAGGAGATTCAGAGAAATCTCAGTTGGGTTACAGAGGGAGTCGGTCTTTGAATTAAACGGGAGTTGTGGAGCGAGGATTTGGAAGATAAATGAGACAGCAAAAAAAATAAAAATAAAAATTCAGAATTATTTTGCATGGTTTTGAATTTCGAAGGATACAAAATTAAAGAGTAAAGTTAGAACGCAAGCAATGATTTTCCAATTTCTTAATATACTTCTTTTGCTGCAGTTCATATTTTGATGATATGTGATGTGATCTGTCTGTCCCTCAGACAAACAAGACAACTGGGTTTTGGAGAAAATTCTGAGACATCTCAGCTTCTCTCTCTACTTTCTTGCTTCCTTTGTCTCTCTCTCTCTCTCTCTTAAATCTTTTATGCCGAAATGTTGCCGAGGCTCATGGGTTTTTCGAGATTTTGGGTAATCTTTTTCAACCGGGGTTGTTGATATTCTACTAGATTTTGCTCATGTAATTCTCTTTTTCTAATTTCAAATTATGTATGCATGGCTCTTTAACTTCCTCCTGCAACTTCCTTCTGCAAAATTAGACTAGAAGAACAACAAAAGAAAGATGCAGCTATTGCATCAGCCACAGCGTTGCCTTCATCTCAATCACCTACTCTATCAGCAGCCAAATCTTCATCTCTTTCATTGTCTATCATCCCATAAATCATTCTTCCTCTTCTTCAATTCCATTTGCAGCTTATCTTTCATCACCGAACTCAATATTCAGGCCTTCTTCATCAGTCCAAAATATTGAAATATCAAATTCAAAAACTGTTCCATTGACAAACCCAGTAGGGTGTCAGGTGTTCCAATTCAAGGACATGGAAATCTTAAAAAATTGCATAATTATTGTGAGTGTAACCTTGAAAAATAAAATTCTGGTGTGGATTCCGGATCGGCTTTTCCTCCAGTTTGAATACATTGCCTCATGAATCAATCCCCATCAGGCCTCTTCCTAGCTTGATCCAAAGAACACAACAATTTCAACTTCCTTGTTCTTCAATGGTATGGAATTTGCATAATTTCTCTTTAATTTAGCTAAGTTAGATTCTTCTGAAGGCTAATTGTTTAAAGTTCCAATATCGATTCTTGTTTTCTTGGTGCATGGAACTTGTATAGGTGTATTAATCATCACCAATTTCATCATCACCTCCACTAAAGTTTCAGATGGAGGCCCCTTCAAACCAAAGCTATTATAGCAGCAATCATTCGCCCTTGTGATCAGAAGAGGAGAAGGTGTTGTCCATGTTCACTGTTTGCATCAAATTGTTCCTGTCACTTCTAATTTTTGATTGTTTCTTGGTGAAAAGTTTTCTTGTGACTGAGTAACATGAAAAAACTATGTCATCCTTTTGGCTGACTTTTTGGATTTATAGTCTCAGATTTTGGTTTCTTCTCTTTTAAACTGAAACACCTACAAATTAGGTTGCTTTTAACCATTGAATTTGGTTAAAATTTAGTACAGATGACTGGCAATAAGAGTTCATATTCCTTCTCTCTAGACGATCCACTAGGCTTCTCCTCACCTTTTCACCACAAATTTCATACCATTGCTCATCCCAGAATCAGCAGATCAAAAGACTCGGCCTAACGTGGCAATGGTCATACACCCTTCTTCCAACCCGGTAATAAATATTCCAAGTTAGCTTAACTTCATTTTTGGATCGGTTGGTTATATTGTTATGATATGTACTTGTTGTTTTCTTACATATTTGCTGTTTTGAAACTTCAAAGAGAAGGCTCTTCATGCTCAACTTTCCTTGTGGAGCCGAATAATTTAAAGGAAAGAATCCAAGAAAATGGGGTTTTCAATGGAGGTTTTCTCACATTAGCTCCACCCACAACTACTTCAGTCAGTCAAGGATCAAAATTCAAGCACTCTCCACATTTTCTACCTTTTCCACAACAGTGAATTCTCTGATTTTGAACCATTGGCCTATCAAGTGAGTTTAATCGTAAACCGATAGCCCATTTTTCATTCAACAAATTTTACATTTTGTTCATCATTACATTCAGCTTATTTTCTTGTTTAATTCCGTCATTTTTTAACATGGATGCGGTGAAGAGCCAATTCTCCTGTCGGAACCAACTCAAAGGCAGCCTTACTATAGCTTCTTCCCACAATCAATGGCACTAACAGGTCAAGCAATATGCACAATGAACAACTGTAAGAATGGTGAAACTGTTGATCTTAATTTGAAGTTATAAATTTGTCACAACCAGACAATCCCTGTACCCATTTTTTCACTGGGCCCACTTATTTCTCTCCGCGTGACCATTCGGTTTTATACTTCTTTTGCTTTGAATTAGATTATCATAAGCTATAAAAGTTACGTATTCGTAATGATTCTCATTCTGAAAAGCAACTGACAGTGTGTAAGTTGGGTTCACATGAAAATCTGCGGACGCAAGCCCGTACCTTTGCCTGGCGACACGAAGGTTGAGTGAAGCGTATGCAGCGGTACCTGAGTTCGCTTTGATGAAGCCAAAAATTGGATGGCTGTGGTTTGTGGATGAGCCCCGCACTTGATTAGCAACAAACTTGTGCATGTGATGTTGGGGCCATGAGATTACCCTTTGTCTTCTCCCTAATTAGGTGGGGTCCCTAACTCTGACCGCTCATGACGGATGTATATCACTGATGAACGCAGAGGCAGAGCCCCGCACTGTAAAAGAGAAGGCAACAGAAAGACAGTAATTGGGTAAAAATGTGGACAACTGTCCTGAGACGAGCTCAGCTCATCTCTGTTTTGGGTACAATGAGCAAGAAATAACTAACTCACGGGTAATAAAATTTTCGAATAAGACAAGTTGGAACAATATTAATTAGAGTCTATGTGCTAAAAACTGAGACCCAAGTAATAGCTACAAAATCATATCCATTACGAATGCAACTAACAAGAAACCCGATGTCCTAAGCCTCAATCCGGATAGAATTTCAAACAGAAACCACCCAATTAAGTAATTATTTAGTACATGAATTTTCGGCTCATGATCTACGACCAACCAAAGACATAATCAAGGACGTAAACCAGTGCCAAGGAGAAGGGGTAAAGGATGTACGCCACTGAACAAGTCCAGATGGGGAAGCTGGTCCGGAAACTGCCGAAGGCACCCATTACAATGCAAACAATAAGGATAACGAGCACTTCTGATGAAAAGTCCCATGTCAATCCTCTAGCGTAGACCAGAGCTAAGAAAACTGATAAGCAGAGGATGTTATTCATTGTTACAGCTCCATATAGCTGCAATGTTCAAGAAATGAAGACGTGAGAAGTAATATGACACACGTTGTAACAGTAGCAGTTGTTATCATCTAATTAACACCACAGTGGCATCTAGCAAAAATGTGAAAGAGACAAGAAACAAACCTCAGAAAATGTTAACGAGGCGGTTCTGACCTTCTTACGGCTGGCAAATATAATTGCTGATACTGCTTCACTTGAATTGGTGGCCAAAGGCAATGCAATAAATGAGATGAAGAATGAAGGAATACTTGTCGCATCTGAAAAGTTATCAACAGCATCTACAAGAGGATCCGCAAATGCAGCAGCAATAATCGTGCCAATCAACAGCATCATAGCCGCTTTAAAGGATGTCCACTTAGGGTTTTCAACACCTTCAACAACCTCGTCACTTTCCTCTGCTCCCAACAAATCATGCTCCCTCTTTGTTTGCTGCACATGATTTGCAGCATGTCATTGCCTAAATAGTGATAAGCTCTAGAGAGGGAACGGACTCACCATGCTGTCACTTACCATGTGAAAGTCCTCTAGATATTTTAATGTGTGGGAACCAGCATCAGCACCATTTCTAACTCCCTTTGCTTCCTTCAGCCATTTTTCAATACCACTGACAAACTCTTTGATATCAATGAAACCATCAACAGAGGTATCAAAGTCTTTCATTACTTTGCTGACAGCATCATCATGATCTAAGTCTATCTCTTCAAACCGAATTCCTATGATCAGTGCTTTCAATTCAGATGCTGAAAGACATTTGTCTTTATTCTCGTCAATTGCATCAAACAGTCTGTTATAAGAACACGGTTAATGTGAGATTATCAGAAAAGTGGAAGGAAGTAACACCGGAACATACTTGTACTGTTTTCTTTTTTGGGGTGAGAGGAGAAATGAGTAAGGACCCAAAGGTTGGAGGAAACAAATACTAACTTTATAATAACATCAATGTCAGGTTCTCCAGTATCATCCAGAAGCCTTCCCAAAGCACGCTGTCTTAGATGCCTTAAAATTCCTGATATCACATGCTTGTGCTTTGCGAAAGCAAGACGTCTCCTCTGAATCCAAGGCTGAAAGACCTGCAAGCCGTGTATGGAAGGTCAAGAACCAATATACACACTAAAAATTTCCTAAACTTTACACCAGTGGAAAATAAAAAGGAAAAATAAACAGAAAAGAACCTCCCAACACATTAGCATCTAACACTTTGGTCACTAAACATGGCTGATAAAGAAGATATCCGATATTACTAAGGACAACCAGTAGACAAGGCAATAAATGAAAGAATTCATTCCCAATTCATCCACAGTTTTGACAATGCAATTGGAGATGAAGTCTTCATATTGACGCCTTTGTTAAAGACTCACATCCTTGATCACGAATAGTAGGCCAGTTTATTGTTAACCTTCATGCTTCATTCCCTGTAAAAAATTTTATGACGTTGTGCATACACATAGGCACTGCCTCATTTACCCTAATGTATATGAAGTTATGAAAAGGCAAGCAACAAGCTTATCATACAAATACCATTGCAGCATATCTCAGAGTATACAAAATAGGCCACTGACACAATCTCACGTTACTCAAGATCAAGTCTGAAGTTCAAACCATAATCAATCTTCTAAATGACAGCTAGAAATTGCACATTTTCAAGATTTTTTTTAGTGAGCGATAAAAGAAAGTAAACTTATTTAGTGTTCTAAAACATAATTTGCTTGTTTGTTTAATCTTAATAACAATTGATCACAAATAGAGAATAAAATACGATAGGATTGTTCTCAGTATGTCAATAAAAAGATAGGAGTGTCACATATTCACTAATAATTAAGGTGCATCTGCTTTTGACGAGACGATAGATCCTGATAATGAAATATTGGCAATCACTAAAAAACATTCCATGTCTTCAAAGCAAATCAAAATACCAAGATAATAGATCCTGTATATTAAACCTGTTAACTGAAAAGATAGCATAAGGGTTTGGATTCAATTCATGTGAAGCTCATCGTAAGACAAAAAGAAATAATAAATTCTGTGGCTACAACACTTAATATTACTAGAAAGGTTATGCGTAATGCCAACTTCATACAGATAAATGTTTAATGCATGGTACTGAGTGATAGAAGTTTTCAATTTATTCTGAAAACTTAGTGCTTTCATGGAATTGTAGAGGTGAAATGTGATGACAGAGTGCTTCACTTGATAAAGCACTGTCTCCAAAATCAAGAATTATGACAACCCAATATAAATAAATAATAGAAACAAAGATAGTTTGGTCCCAACATATTGTCAATGTACCATCATATATAACAAGAATAATTTGTAAATTCATGAACAATTCCAAATAAGTAACAGAAGGATTGATAGTCTGTTAATTTGATATCAAATTCCTGAAACTGCAGGATGCAATAACCACTGCTTAGAAGAATGATACCTGATAAAGACAGTAAGAGATCAACATTGAGACCGAGACAATTAGTGCAATCAAGACTGCTAAGTGTCTTCCTGAAGTTGAATTGAGTATTTGTGGTATTTGAACAACAATAAATGGGATAACAGATATAGCCATTATCCTTGCAGCATAACAAGTCCAAATATCAGTACTAACACCAGTACCTGTTATCAAGGAGAACTTTTTTGTGTTAGAATCATGCAAGGAATTGAATAAGAGCTGCTCTTCAGTTCATCGGGTAACTAGTTTAAAACCATAGTGAGTAGAGTGACGTACCAGTTAAGTCAAATCCTTTAGTATTTTGGCCATCTATCGCAACTGAATCTGATTCCCGAAGGTCACACTTGCCAACAACAACACATGATCCCCATATTAAAGTAATAAGCAAGACAGTTGACCCAGCTAGCAAGCCCATTCCCACGGACACCTGACTTTGAGCAGTTTCTTTAGTTCCAGAGAGTCCAGATACTGTGAAAAACAAAAGGAGTGAATCGGAGCCAATCTACAAAATCTACAGACCGTCCAAAATGTATACAATATGTAATGATTCTAAAAGATTACTTGTAAGATTTTGGTGAATATGAAAATTAATTGGAGATAAAAAGATACAAAAAAGATTAAAAAAGATAATTGTCAGAGTCTAACTATCTTTTATTTTCCAAATTCTTCAGCTACCGAACAAACAGAAACGAAAACAAAACATATCACAAAAATTGGAATAAAAATTTGTTCTAACCGAGAATGAGCATTGCATCAGGAAGAGCGCCAAGCATGGGAAGAAAGAGTCCTCCAACCACACCAGGGCCGAGGATCTCGAGCAACAGCTCGCTGCCAGAAGACAAATAAGTAGCCGCCACGAACATAAGATATCCATAAACAATAATCAGAAACAAGTTGCCCAACGCCGTGGTAGTGCAAGGCAGGAATCCGTAGGTCTGCTCACACGTTGATTCCGCCTCTGCAGCAGAGAACGGATTTAGGACCAGATACTGAGGACCGCGGTGGTGGCGGTTTACCCCATCGGAAATCAGATCTGACGGCGTAGAATTGGGGACAGATCGTGAGTGAACGACTGTGATGAAGAAGATAAAAAACAAAAGGAGTGAAAGCTGGAGTCTTCCGTTAGCCATAGCTTCTATGCGAGTGAACGAGTGAGTTAGATTAGAAAATTAAGTTATATGAAGCCAACGAACTCAGTGCAGTGAGTGACGTTAAGAGAGCATCGAATCCGTGTCGTGGCCGCGGGGAATGAAATAGTGCAAGAGTAATACGAGTGAAGGCGAAGAAATATAAATCTGAAATCATTCACATGGCCAGGAAAAGATAGCTGCTTTGCTTTTACTTTATTGCCCCTGCTATTTTCTTTTATTACATTAAATCATCTCTGTATGGCAAACAGTAAATGCATCTATTGTCCTCCTCCGTAGTGGTCGGAGGAGGACGGGAAAGTCATTGTCCATGGGTGCTATTTGATTGGTGAACCGTGGGATACCCGGGTATAAGGTCCGTAATGGTGCCCCGGCTGTCAGAACTTTATTTTTGTACGTACTTGCCCTCCTTTTGTAATTGATTCCTCGTTAAACTGACTTGGCTTTACCTTTTAGAATAAAACACGAGAAATTGTACGAGTTCACGCGGAATGATTACCTTTATTAACGGTGGGGCATTGACGTAATTTTAAGGCAATGTTAAGGGGATAAATTTAACTGTTGATATAACGGCTTTTGGATTTGGTTGTGGATATCGTTCGATGCAGAAACAAACACGTGGCTGTAGTAGACGTAGATGCTAACTTCGCCGGCTGGTGGTGGGATCTTAACTGACACGTGTAAAGGTGGCACAAACTGCAACCGCCTGTATCTGGCGCGTCAAATCAAAACCGAACGACGGTTTGGTGTAGGAATCCTAGTGGTTCACGCGGCGACAAGTTAGTCAGCTCGGATACCCTTCCGGCCTTGACGGGATTCCTTATAATAAACCAAGAAATTAGTTGTCCACTCTCGTCTCAATTATATTAATGGCAAGTCCACCTGCAGTCAACGACAAAATTGAATGCTGTGTTGAAGGGCTTGAATGAATTGAATTGAAGGGATCCAACAAACCGATTCTGAGTACATATTGAATGTGATTTAACGGTTGAATATGACAATGGCCCCATTGCAAAAGTTTGATTTAGTGTCGGCAAGGCCAAGTAAAAAAAAGTAAAATTAAATAGAATATAATAATAACAATACGTGAAAAATATGTATCTATTGGTTTGTTCTTAACTTGGTTACGTGGGCCCGGCCCGGCCCAGTTTGACATTTATGTGGCTCTCAAACGTGATTGAGGACGTTGTTGAGAAGATAAACAAGGAGCATAGACAAAGGATAAAGCGGGTAAGCCACGAGTGAAATACAGACGGGGAAGGTAGAGCGAAAGCTTGCAGTCATACCCGTTACACCACAGAGGATCACTACGACCCGAACTTCAGCAGAGGATTCCCATGTCAATCCGCGTGCGTGCGTATATTAGGGATAGTAAAACGGAGAACCCGAGAATATTGTTCATGAAAACCCCACCATACCATAAATCTGCACTCATTCAAAATCTACTAATCCGTTAAAAGAAATCATATTAAACGAGCACTTTATTCTGAATTATCAAAAGAATAATAGTATGTATGTATATGTGTGTGTGTATATATATATATATATGTATAGAGAACCTCAGGCAATGCCAAGGATGTAGTTCTTGGTTTCTTGTGACAAGCCGCGGTGATTGCTGAAGTCGCAGCTCTGAAATTGGTGGCCAATGGGAGTAAAATAAATGAGATGAAGAAAGATGATATGTTTGCAGCTTTGGAGAACTTCTCAACGCTATACACAAGAGGTTCTGCCAGAACTGATAGCATTACAACTCCAAGTACCAAGTACATTGTAGCCTTAAACTAAGCCCATGCTGTATTATCAAATCCTCCAATATTACCAGCTTGTCAGTTTCTTGCCAAGTTTTCTGCACAAAAGATTATTACAGTTTATGTTCCAATTCAGTTAAAAGTATTGTGATTTTTGAATATATTCAAAATCAGAAAACTTATACCATACAAAGAATGTATGCATGCCTACTTACTTGGTAGGTATCATCCTGAGTCTTGGTTCATGAAGGAGTTTCATTATTTGTTGCAGGGATATTTAGCAATTTTGAGATTCCAGTGACAAATTCCTCTTGATCTATCATTCTGTCTCCAATTGTGTCAAGCGCTTCAATTACTTCGGCAATAGTTTCATCAGCATTCAAAGGAACCTCACCAAACTTAATTCTTTCAGTTCTTGTTGAGATATGATATTATTTCCATCACGATCAATTTCTTCAAACATTCTACCATTCATTTTAATAGCAATAAGAACAAAGAAACTGTAACCACGCAATCATTTCATTACATTGCCAGATAAATGAAAGAAGATCAATGTATATACATATACATACAGTCAAACCTCCTAATTGCAGATGTATTAGGCTTGCCATCTAAGCTGTTGCTTTGAACGTGTTCTAAAATTCCTGATATTAGATTTTTTCTCATTTCGCGTTCTTTCCTTCTCTTTTGAAGCCAAGGCTGGAAAACCTGCAAAACATTTTATATTAACTCAAGAAATCAAACTGTATACAACTCTTCTATGGAAATTCGTTACCCCATATATGTCCCTTAAAGATTTCTGAGAATAATATCGCTTGTCGATTGCATTCTTTGCTTGATCAAGCAATGTTGTGAATCCATTCACGAATTCGTCTTTCGTGATTTTTTGGTCAGAATCGAGATCAATTTCTTTGATCACTTCTGCTATTGCCTTGTCCTTGTCAATATCCCTCAGTTCTGAAGTTGACATCAAATCATCTCCGTCTTGATCTATTTTCTCAAACAGCCTGCGATAAGTTTTTTTTTAAATATATATATATATATAGTTTCCAGTTTAACAATATTAATGGCCTTCTGTTTTGCTGATTTACAGGATGAAATATACTTAGATTTCCAGAAAATTCACCTACGTTTGGTGTTCTATCATCAGTCAATATTCTTCCTAATGCATGCTTTTGCACGTCTTAAAATTCTTAATATCAAATACTCATGTCTCACGTACTCCAGTCTTCTTTGCTCAATCCAGGGCTGAAATATCCGCAGATTAATTTTTCACCCGAAATTTGTAAAGTAGAGATTATGTAATCCTGATAGAAGAAATATGCTAGGAATATTGTGCTATCTCGTACACCATGGAAAGGAATCAAATTAAGAAAATTAGCACTGAAGGAGAATGGATATTGATCAATATAAATACCTGATAGAAGAAGTTGAAGAGTTAAGAATAAAACAGCAAGAGTTAAGAGCAACCAACAACAATACATGATTTCCAGGCGCTGGTAAGACTTTCAGGAGTTGCATGATCAAAAATGGTGTCACTGAGAAAATCATGATCCTTGCCATGTAGCTGGTCTTCAAATCAGTCCTTATGCCAAAACCTGTAATCATAATAAATTCCCATACACGAGTTTTTCGGAACGTTTACTAAAATAATTAACTGTAGTCATTAACCTTTCAACGATGACAGTAGTCTGCCCATGCTAATTTTCTGAAGAATGATCCATCGGAGGCATTCATAGACGCATCTGAAACGCCGGGAAGGACTCGACTGCCGACGATCACGCAAGTTCCCCAAATTATGCCATAGAAATTTAATGCAGTAATTGGGGATGTAGCAAGAGATGCCAGCATGCAGACTTCACACACCCCTATACAGAATCAGGATTGGTGATGATTTTCCCGGTCCAAAAATCAAGCAACAAAGCTTTGTTATTTACGAAACCTTCCACAAAATCCTTGTGGCTTCTAGTGGCCATCGTCAGCATCTACAATGGTTTTGAAGTGTGGGTAAATAGAGCGCAATCACTGGCCCGAGCTCAAAAGCTCTGTATTGCCTCAAACGGGCACCTCTCTGTGGTTATCCTTCAGCTCACTTTTCGCCTTACATGGTGACAACTTTTCTCCAAATTCCATGCATCAAATTAAAAATTGTGATACATCATATGCTCAGCTTTAGTTAGATTCGTACTTTTTTAAGATTCTCTGGACTAAAAGTATTGTCTTCGCATATGTCCTGAAAAAATACGTTGATAAATCTTTATTTTATATGCAAAGAGACTACAGAGAAACTGAGATTCTGTGGCTCACATAATTACTGTCTGGTTTGATGTCACTAATCAAAGGAGAAAAATTACATAGCAATTTATCGCGGATGACAATGGTGGTGTGGCTGTTTGTGGCGCTAGTAACTAGCCAGACTTACACAGAAAATCTTACCAGCATGCTCACTGCCCAAGGTCTCGAACCAGCATTTGATGACATTGAGACTCTGAAGAGTAGCAATGCAAAAGTTAGCTACCCCAATCTATCATTTGTATCAAGATATTTGGCTGATGTATTGGGATTCAACCGTAGAAACCTCAAGGGTTATTCCTCTGTTGAAGCATATGCGAATGACCTTAAAATTGAAAAGATTGCAGCCATAGTTCTTGAAGTTTCAGGGGCCAAAATATTTCTCGCAAGATACTGCAAAAGCTTTACAGAAGCCGGGCCAACATATGAAGTCGGAGGATATGCTTTTGTAATTCTCCTTCTCACTTCTTTTAACTTTCATTTCATGTAGCAATATTACAGCTTATTACAGTAAGCGATTTTAATGGATTATTGTGTTTCAGGCTTTTCCAAAAGGATATCCTCTGCTTCGAAGCGTAAATGAAGCACTGGTGAAGGTATCTGAAAACGGCAAACTACGAGAATTAGAGGCCAGCATGATTGCATCCGAAAAATGCTCGGAAGTGGACTTCAATGGTGATAGTTCAAGCCACAGCCCCAGTGGGTTCTGGGCAAACTACTTTTTGCGTTAACAACAGGAACTTCAACAGTTGCTCTCGTAATATATCCAAGCCATTGCAACTGGAAATTAAATGAAACTCTGCTTGTACATAAAAAATTCAGGATGCTGATGTTGGGTTTATTGAAAAACTGGTGGCATCAAAAACAGCGGTTCTGTCGCAGAGTCGGCAACGTAGCAAGTCCGAGAAACTCTCAAAACACCATGTCCAACGAAGTTAGATGTGTCCCAAATTTATACATTGAAACCATGGCTTAAAACCATATCAATCTGGAAGATAACCATTAAAAGTTCTTGAACACTGGTATTAGGACCAAAAATACCCTACACTTAGTATATATTTATGATATTATTTAAGATGTAAACGCTAATGACAGGAAGAACTGAGTGATCAGTGGTGTTTCCTTCGATCCTTGGCTCCTGCGGAGCAACTACATCAACAAAAAGGTTAGTAATAATACATAAATCTCTAACATCATATCTAAATAATGTCGGGTAATACCCTAATATACTATTCTCAATTCGTTCCTCCATTTCTATTTCAATTAATGAAAACTTAGGTCAACCATATTTAAGACTCATTCAGCTGGTTAGTTAAATCATAAGTTAGCTAGCTGGCTTCATATATGAACAATAAGTACAATAAGAGTTACTTAGCAGGAAAATCATATGATAATATATAATAATCCAAGAGTAAACAATAATCAGTTAATGATTCGAATATAATCCACATATATAACAGGCTGCTACAACTTGGTCTATGGTGAAATTAATTAGAGAGCAATTAACAATTAAATTCTGACCGATCAAGTGAATTGAAAAACAAGTAATCGACTGAATCTTATCCTATTTACAAATCTGAGCTGTCCCATATGCCCGCATGTCATGCCTAATCATGCTCAAGCCTCCCCATCGTAGTCTTGATTTTAATGCAGTGATTATGAACAACATGACAAGAAAACAGTCGTGATTAAAGAATGGGATGATGGCTGGGGATATGTGTCAAGAATTCATGCCAAAATCTATTTGAAACAGGAAGAGAGCATACCACATGTACATGTGCGTGACCATGAGAGCAGCACAATTGTCTAGGTAGAATATCCTCAACTTTTGTAATTAAAGAAAGCACTTCCGGCTATTTGGAAGTGCTTTTAGTAATTTCAAAAGCAATTCTAAAATTGAGAGATGCAATTCGTGGAAAATAAAACAACCTTGAAAGGGTATTTCTATAATAACTAATTAATTCGAGCTGAATTCCATTGTTAAAAAAATAATTTTGTCACCACCAATCTTCACACTCCACGTGTCCTTTTCTAACCTTTGAAGTCCCACTTCCACAGGGCTTATCAAGGACACCGCCTCGAAAATTAACTGATATCAAGTGGGAACACATCACGTGAAAGCCGAGTTAGCGGAATATGCACCACAGCCCTTTTTTTTCCTTTCGTATAATTTTCCTGGGACCATTTCTCTATCTCGGTGTCTGTCGATTGCTAAGCTGCTGATCCTTGTCCGTACATCCGATGGTGTCTGCGTTCATCGACTGGTAATGTGGCGGCTGTTGCGGTGGCGCCGCCGATGCTAATGGTGGTGGTGCAGCTGCATTGTTGTTGCTGTTCATTTTCTTGAGATTTTGTTGGTGATAAACTTGCCTTAGCCTCTCTATTTCCTTCTTTAGAGCCTCTTGATGAGCTGAAATTTACGGAAGAAGTGCATGTACATGTGGGTGTTAGTTAATTAATGATTATCAATATTCACAAGGCACTAATTTCTACCTGCTTCAGCGTGAGAGAATATCTAATAAACAAAGCCACTTTATTGCATTAAAAGGTCCAAAAAAATGTTTATCCATTTCGACAAGTATAAACAGATATTTATTAAAATCCTCCATGAGATTAATCTAGCTTAATCCATAAACATGCAAGAGAAGAACTTCAATATTTATAGATTAATCATGATAAATCTCTTTTAATTCATATTGCCAATATCAAATTTGCAGAGTAAATGTTCTTTTGAAAAACTCCCCGCAAATAGACTAATCTGAGCCAATATCATTTACATTTTGTCTTCGTGAAGATGGAAGAGAATTATGTTTTCTTGCAAATTAATGTTTATGATATCTATCATTTCTAATCGACAAAATAGAATAATATGGCATGGCTGAAAGCGTAATGAAGATCGATCTTACCATCTTTGAAGATCTTGTCCTGAGCCAAAGCAGCAATCCGTTGCTTCAAAGCACTGTTGTCAACATTCAGAATCAACCGTTGATGATCCAACAATGCGACCCTCGGTGACAATGCCGATACTTCAGTCTTCAGGATTTTCCATTTTAAAGAGGAAAGGGGGGGGTGGTTATTCTTAGTGCATAGTCATTTTCATGCAGAGATGGAATAAAAACAAAATTAATGCCAGCACCTGCAATGTTGTTACGCTCCGTTCAAGCTCTGAAATGTATTGTAGTTTCCTCACTCTTGATCTCTGCGCAGATTGCCGATTTGCCAAAATTCTGATATAAATCCATGAAAAGTTTGTCGGCAAAAAATACGAAAAATATTTCTAAAAAGTAAGAATTAATATTGAACGTGGGTTCTTAATTTTTGAACGTGGATATTAATTTTTTATTTTTTACCTCTTAACTCTCTTTGGATCGATGATGGTATCGCCGTTAGAGGCAGGAAGAGGCTGTGTGGTTTGTGATTCATTTTTGCATGAGCTGTCCACCTCTCCCGGTTCATTTTTTGGCTGCTGTCGTTGATCGGACGGCGTTGTTTTCTCATCGTTGTTGCTATTTTGATCAGAAGGCGTGGAGGGGTTAGAAGAGGAAGCAGTAGGCGGCACGGCAACAGATATGTCGTCCGAGAACATAGACATGAGTTGCTCATCGTCAAGCCTATCAAAACAGTACTTGGTTTCAGGCATATTGTTCATGGCATTAGAATTGCTGGAGTTTTGATCCACCAACGACGGCGGGTCGAGAAAAGCGATGGAGTCGCTGATAGAACGGCGGTGTGCTCCCCGTCGGACAGAGGAGAAATCGAGAAACTCGTCAACCCAAGAGGGTTGATTGTGATTGTTGTTGATAGCCATGTTGGTGGGTGCAGCATTGCCAACGTTGTCGTTAGAAATGGAAGACATTCGTTGGTGAGGGAAAGGAGGCCAATTGTGGGTCATATTTGGTATTTTCGGAGGCAATTGTGCCATTCGGCAACAAAGTGTGTGTATGATGAACACAAATGGCAGAATATAAAGCAAAATACAATCTGAACCAAGCAATGAACTAACAATCTCTATTAATTTTCTGAAAGCAAAAATCTAAAACCTCCTAAAAACAATCTCCAGCAGCAGATTGAATTCCATATAAAGGGGAAGAGGGAGAATTAAAACAAGGACATTAACAGGAAGAAGAGGTACAAAGACATGACAACATGGATTGCGTAGATTCTGATTTCTCTCCGAGTGTTTTTTATAATTTAACTTAATTTAAGGCGATGAAGAAGGGTTCGGGTTTTGTTGGGTCACATGGAGGGACAGCTAGCAACAGCTGGGGTTGATGACTCAACGGTTTTACTGGAAAGTAGCAGCAGGCAGGCAGGCAGTACTACTGTGCGTTTAATAACTAGAGGAATCAGTCACCACGTGCCGATGTGACCCCTCTTCTATCCATGCCATCAACCTTACTGCATAATTCTATTTTACAATGACATAAAGATACAGAAGTTGTATGTATATTCATATATCTTCAGTGCATGTAACCCAAATATATTCCTAGATTCTGCATTATTATCAATCCATGACCCGCCCATCTTATTGGATTTTGTGACTTGAATGATGGGCATTTTGATCAACTGCTAAATCATGTATCAAAATAATTCAAGGTTTGCATAATTCAATGACAGATAAAGAAAGGGAAACTTACTGTAATAGGAATAATAGAATATGGATGTTGAGGTGTGTTGTTGCAATTTGCTTCTCTTCTCCCTCCCTCCCTTCCTCCCATGTGAGTAGTGTTTGTAAGTGCCCATCGTTTGGTTTTCCTTGGTCCCCAAATCACACTCACATGGAGACCTGTCTTTGTCTCAGCTTTTCTTCTCTCTTCTCTGCTTCTTCTTCTTTTTCTTCTACTTACTCACGGCAGCTAATTTTTTAAACTTCTCCGTACCCAGCTAGCTTCCATCATTTCATGTTCCCATGTTGTCGTTTTTTTTTATCAAAAACTACTTGCCAGAAGCCAATAATCATTGGCTAAAAGCAGCTGTGATCTTCGACAGATTATTTTTAAAACTACTTCTGTCTGTCGTGTGAAAATGTCTCTGTCCACCGTCATCTTTTACATTAAGAAAATAAAACAATTATAATAATATACAGATCAAAGAATTAATTAGGGTTTGCATGTGCATGCCATGAAAGTTTAACAACTCATGGAGAACATATAATACCATTAATTAATTAACCTTATAACTATTATAATAAAACTTCTGTCAAATATTGATTTTTTCATTGATGGATCCCAGAAAACTGTGGGAATGAAATACCGTACAGAGGAGATGAGAGGATAGGAGAGAAGGAGTATTGATCGTCAATTGCGAGTCACTGAGAGATATGTATGTATTTGGATACAAGGAAAGAAGCAATTATTGCACGGGGGAGAGAAGGAAGCAAAGGCCCTACTTGTTCTATTTTCAAATAATAATCAAAAAGGGCCAGAAAAAGTAGACGCTCAAATTCATTACTATAAACCAATGAATGGAAGGAAGAAAAGGAAAGCAGCTCAGCTGCTGTTCTGCGACTCTGTGGCATCAATTTGCAAAGTCTCACCCGTATGCATTGATTCTTGTGATTATGCTTTGTCAGTTACGAACAACTAGCTCAATTCTAACAAGATAGAGCATAGGGGATTACTCTGTAATATGTTAAATTAATTAAACAAAAACCAGAAACAAGCAGAGAATGAAAGCTCTGTTACATTTTCTTCACTTTGTTCCACTGTTCTTAACGATATTACAATCCTTTATACAGACTGGGGTGAGAATCAATACTAAAGGATAGAAGTGGTGGTGAATCCACTAGTTATTTGTAGTGATTACTTTGTAAGGAGGTGTGGTAAATTTGCCTGCATGCGTCTTCGTTTAATGGTCATTTATCTAAAACTCAGGAATCATGGGTCAAGTTCTTTGAATGATGTTGTGGAGCAAAGCCATGGCATATCATATGTTCTGGTATTAATTGGTTGTGTTTTGGGTTCTGCTGTACATTCCTTGCCAGAAAACCAAAAAAAGAGAATGTATACAAAGCATTAACTCCCAACATTTTATGAATAAGTTTTAAGTGGGTAGCTTAAAAGTGATAGACAGGATCTGGAATAATAATGATAATGTTTGATTGCATGCTTGCGTTTTAAGTTTACTTCGTTTACCCTGTTGAGTAAATCCGATAACTTCCGAGTATGGTATTCATACAATATGGCTTGCAAATGCATCTCTCTGCATTTGAGAATATCTTTAAAAGTGCTGTTAAATGTTGACTCCAAAAGTATGCGGCCTCATTGGTCCCTTTTTTCCTTGTCTTTTTTCAAAGACCCAGAAAAATCCCAATCGAGAAAGAATATGTGTCAGCCCGAATATCACTTTTCAAGCAGTAGAAACCTTGGACAACAACCCAACAAGCATGATGCAAAGTACTGTACTAGGCAAATAAAATTCATTTCTCCCTTTCTTTTAATTACAACCACTCTTATTGGCTAAATCAGAAGAAAATGGAAACAATTCTTCTTCCTTCTATTTTTATAGAATCGCAAGGAAGAAGAGTGAGAATCCCAAAACATGAAATGATTCGAGAACAGAAGCCAGAATCGCAACATCATTTTTCTATACATTTCATATCAGTTAGTAGTACGTGCAGTCCAACTTGCTATAACCCATAAACATGTTTTGATATTTTATTATAAATGCTGAAACAAGATGATCAGACACCGACCACCAACAGCTATAACCCATTTCAATGCATGTTTATGCAGTCCAACTTGTTAATTTATTTTTATATATACTCGCCAAGCATTTATACAGAGGAAGCCATGATGCCCGGATACCAAGTCAGGCGGAGATTTCCCTCTGTTCCATGTCCTTCATTGTTAATTGCCCGTCGCTTTCATAACGTGTTCCATTGTAAGAAAAATGGGATCTTAAGCCAATCCAGCACTGGTAATAATCAGGATCTATTGAGGGAGACTCGAGAGCCCATGGACAGATTCTGGGAATTAGACACGATTCAAACATAAAAGCCATGGTATCAGTGATCTTATGTGGTCCTGCCTCATTTCCGCGAGCAATAGTGGCCTGTGACAAAAAAGAGTTATCAGACCAGGATCGTTCGCCATGAAGCGGCCGTTTGAGGCTAGCCCCTATAATGGCTGGTGAAAGACTTAAGGAGATTAAAATAACTTTCTACGATTACTTAATATAGAGAAAAAGGAGAGATGCTAAGGAAAATTAGCAGCTATATCAAAAGTGTAAACAGTATACCTCATATGTCTTAGTATCAGGACCATGGGGAGTCATACAGCTGTGAAGGCTTGCACCACCTGGGAGAAACCCATCAGCTTTTGCCTGAAAAGCAAAACACACATAATAAATAGATTAAATGAATGGATCATTGCCAAGTGCATAAACACATGAAGCTCCTTCAAAGAAATAGATGATTAAGCTAAGCCATAACCTGGAATACAGTAACTGTGACCATACGAGAATAGAAGTAAAAAAGTATAAACATATACCTCATATCCACCGTAGATCAGGCCCATAAACTCACTCATACAATTCCGATGATAGTATGGAGGTCGGAATGTATGCTCAGCAACCAACCATCGAGGAGGGAAAATGACAAAGTCAAGCAATGCCACACCAGGTTTATCAGTCGGTGCTGTCAGAACTACCATATGACCAAATCAATTTAAGAAAATCAAAGTAAGTTATTGAAGACAAAGAATTCAAATTTCTAGAGGAAAGAATTATATGGATCAGACTAATTGTACCTGTATTTATAGATGGATCACCATGATCAACTAAAACAGTGTTGTATGGGCAGAACTTACTGAGATCATACTGCAAGTGCAAGTAGAAGTTTTATTCAAATTGCTGGCTCATTATCATAATCTTAATAAGGTAGTTTCTGTACATTAGTTTTAACATTTTGCTGATGAAACTTCACACGTGGAAAACAAAAAACAGATGACTAAGTGTTCCTTTCACTACTATGTTCAAATGTGAGGACCAATATTATGGCATTAACACCCACCTTATATGGTACATAATTACCATGCCAAGCAGCAACATTAAAGGGAGAAAAATCTTGTCTGGCAGTAAACAACTCTCCACCAAACTTTTGTACAATAGTGTATCCTGGACAGGAACCCTCTTCAAACCAAGCTGTCGGAACAAGGAAATCCCTTGGTGCAGCAAGACCATTAGCACCTACATGTAACCAAAATTATACCTTCCCAGTGTTAACAAGTTCATAATGGTTGACAATGCAAGCTATGTTGAAAGATACGAGAGCAACAAAAATTGTGTATCAGTTCCTTTGCAAGACACTGCTAAAATAGTGATCATGTACCGATTGGACCAAGATCAGGAAGTTGAAAATGGGTGCCAAAAATCTCTGCAACATAACCACGCGATGGACCATCTGGCAAATTTGCAACAAAACGAAACCCTTGAGGTAAAACAGCAATTTCACCAGGAGAGACTTCCAGTTTACCACATTCAGTAGTAATCCACAGCCCTGTGAAACCAGTCCAGAGAATAAGAAATTAGACATGAATATTGAGACATATCTTATTTCTGCAGGGAGGACTAAAATGCTGCAGAAAAATTTCTAGGTACCGAAATTATCCAAGCAGTTAAGAAAGAGTTTCGATATAAATTCCATCTTATGCATGAAAAAAAATTATGTATGAGCTCACATGTATACATATAAAAAGTTTCACGATTAGCTAGAGCCCCATCAGACAAGGGGAAATTGGTTCACCTTTGTGCATAAACACATAGTAAAGACTTATTCCTTTCCGTAACAAGAGTGGACGAGCATCCTAAAGAGGGAACTTATTTTGGTCCAAATTTCAAAGGGAAAAGTGGTCTAAGTCATTGAAATTAATATTTGCAGGAGAATCCAAGTTACTTACTTCCTTTTTGGGGAACTACCAAAAAATCTCCATCTGCATTGCAGAAGGCACTGTTATCCATGGATTTGTTGGCAGTATACCTAACACAAAGATAATTCCCATGCTTATCAAAATCAGCATATAACTTGCACAATTTCAACAACAATTGCCTAGAATATCAGCCATAAGAGCATTTAAGATGGTTTACAACCTACAACTCCTGTAATCTCTGGCAACAGTTTTTTCCTTGATTTTCATGATGAAAAGCTCAATACTCAATATTGATAACCATTTTAGGTCGCGGACCCAAGACTATCATCTATATCTGACCGAGACTGGTACCAACCAACATGGAAAGTCATGTTCTACTCAATCCTTTCCTGACCTTAACAAGACTTTAATGGCAAAAAGAAAAAATAAATTTAATGCACATTACTTAAAACTGAATAATGACAAATGTTATAATAACAACAAGAATAGGCCATTGATATAAACCTTACTAGCACATGAACTGATGAAAGTAGTAAAAATTGAAAATGGAATACCGATTACATGTGAATAGCATATCCATGCCGAAGAAATGAGCTGCCAGCTCCGCAGACAGTGTATAACCCATCGATAAAATCAGTCGGTGAATCAGGAATATCAACAGGCTTCCACCGGAGCTGAGTTGGGGTAGTAGAACTGTTGGATTTGTCAAATTCACTCACCAGCTTCCCATGAGCTGGCACTCTAGGCTTAAATGGTTCATGCGTTACAGAAGGTTTTATCCTATACATCCAACTGCTCAACCAAAGGAAAAAACCCAGAAAAGAAAATCATTCAGCAACAGATTTGGAACCATAAAATAAAATGAAATGTGGTTATAAATAAAAGATAATGATCGATCAAGACCGTCAAATACCATAAACTAAGAAGCTATTATAATCTATTATTTTTCATGCACAATTACAGCTCCAGTTTCTGCCAAATTGATAAATCATTCACAAAGCATAAAACTAAATTGACACAAAAACAAAAGAAATCGGAATCCAAGCTTGTTAATTATAAACGAGGATGATCAGAAAAAAAATCAATTAAACAACTATCTACAGAGGTCACCTGCGCTTATTGTTATTGCGAGGAGAGGTGAAGGACGTGCCAGATATCTGTTCGGCGTAAAGACCGTACGGACAAACGAGAGGGCTGTTCTGTCCACGTGGCAAGGCTCCGTCGATCGCCTCTGACGAGAAGGAGTTGCCGAATCCCGATTGGTACACCAAATCAGAAAAATCTACGCCATCCGTTTTGCTGAACAACGACTGAGTCTGCTGCTTCTCCATGCTTGCTCCGTCAGCTGAAAATTTCTTGCGAACGATAGTTGAAGAAGGTCATATTTAAGTTTGGACAACAGCATATAGTGACGTGGCATTGTGATCCCTTGCGGAGACGTGTACTGTTGGAAGATGTACGGGGGAGACACATAATGACAATCTTAATGTATAATAACATAAAGGTCCCTACATTTTTTATTATCACACATAAAGATTTAAATTATTTATTTATATTATTTGACTAAATTCATTAGAGATGATGATGATTAAACTGTTGAATTAAATTGAATAGAATGAATTGCAATTTAATTTAATTTTTTTAATTCATATTGATTTCTTATTCATTGGTTCGAATTGGATTAAAATATACTATCACTTAATTTTATTGAGAATTACCAAGTTATGGACTTAACTAATAGACATAGTTAAACTAATATATTATTCATAAATATTTAAAAATTTAAGGATCCTTATCTAGTGATAATTGGTGATCGATCTGGCTTGCCACGTAAGCAAAACGATGAAAGGAAATGATTGAATCTCGTGTCATTACTGTGGGCCCCAACTGCCAACCCCGCCGGATTTTTCGTAATGTCAGGTGTATTTTGTAAAAATAGAAATGACGTACTATATAATTACCCACCAAGCTTAGGTTACCGCCGAAATTGACGAAAACAGCCTTATTTGAGTGGGACGATGTCAGCTCGAACGATTAGGCCTGAAATAAATATCCAAGCCCAATCAAATATCGGGCTCAGTTAACCGACCCAATAACCTCCGTGGTTACGCAACCGCTGCCGCTTTCTTCTTCACTTCTCATACGAGGTTGAACTGGGTGCGTCTCGCCAAGTCTCACATGTCAGTTTTATGTTTCAATATTTCCTGAACCAATTCTCTCTGTCGACCGCCCGAAAAAACAAATGGCAGCTTACAGAGCCGACGAAGACTACGATTACCTATTTAAAGTCGTTTTGATCGGCGATTCGGGGGTGGGAAAATCGAATTTGCTGTCTAGATTCGCCCGCAATGAGTTCAGTCTTGAGTCAAAATCGACAATCGGAGTCGAATTTGCTACCAGGAGTGTTCGAGTCGATGATAAGATCGTGAAGGCTCAGATTTGGGACACTGCTGGCCAGGAGAGGTATGTGTTTAGTAATTTCTTGCTTGAGTTTATGGTTTTGCTAGTAGGGTTTTCACTTGGGAATTTTTGATTGACGGAAAATGTGCCAAAGAAAATTGTTTGGATTTGGGCCGTTGTTGGTTTAGGGAAGCTGAGATTAAGTTTGTTCGTTTTGGCCGAGCAAGTTTTGGAATTTGGGTTTTTTAGGCAGTTTGGTTGATGAGAAAGTGCAGGTAAGTGATGGAATTTTCAAGGTTTTTCTGTTGGGTTGATAGTAAATGTGGGCTATTTCACTGCAGTTTAAGTGTTCGATTTTGGTAGTGTTGACAAAGCTTCTTTGTTTAATCTTATTGAATTTTGGAATTTAACATTTGATCCCTTGGTTGCTTATCAGCTGTGAAAATAATAAAATTTTGACTTTTGTGTGTGTGTGTGTGTTAAAAAGATGTGGGAAGAGATATCTGGGAAGTTGAATTATATATGGAATTTATTTGTGCCTAAGAAGAATTTAACTTCTATCGAACGAATTTGACTGTGTTTGGTTTATGGGATACTGTTGGAGGGATTATATGGATGGACGAGTTTAGTTAGATATGCCTTTGTGTTGATATGGCATTGCTCCCTGAAGTGAGAATTTACTATTTCAATAGGATATAGTATTTCCTGTGGTCGCTGCTTTCTAAGTGGACACGTTTATTTCTTGTTCATTTTCTCAAGTGAGTCAAGTAAATCATTTCAAACCTTCTTGAGATCCTCTATCCATGTAAAACTCCTAAGATAGGTAAGAATGGGTGGTCGCAGATCAAAGAATTCAAGGTAAGAAATGAGATATCAAATGAGATGTTTGTAGTCAGTGTCTACTTTTTCTTGGTTTTTGGTGGAAGGGATTCCTGATTAGATTTGGAACTTCCAACAAATAGTTCATTTATGTATGTCCAAAGTTTCTGATATTTCATGATTCATGAGTACTCTTTTCAATAAGATGGCCAATAATATGATTAGTATTACCCTTTTATTGGCTATACAAGTTTTAGCTTTGTTTTACTCTGAATTTCAGACTTATTGGGTAGCTCCATCAAGACACCAAGTTTACAGAGTGAAAAAAAATGTGTGATTTCTTGTGTTGTTTATTTCTGATTATGATTCCTTTACAGACAACCACTGTTAGCCCTGATCCTTTCTGCTTTAGATTTTGAGATGCTATGATATTTAGATGTGCTAGGTAGGAGTATTTGGTTGTTGCAGGTGCGAAAAGGGAGGTTAAAATAAAAGGAAGAGAAGCGTAAAAGTAGTCTTTTATCAATGTTTTGCCATGATAGGTTTGATTATGAATTTCCAAATTACATTTTCTTTTTGAAACTAATATGTGCGTTAATTTTTTGACCAACTGTAACAAACTTTGAGGATATGGTTACTGATTTATTTACTTTGCTAAAGATACCGGGCAATCACAAGTGCATATTACCGAGGAGCTGTGGGTGCATTGCTTGTCTATGATGTTACACGACATGTCACATTTGAAAATGTTGAGAGATGGTTGAAAGAATTGCGGGGTCACACAGACTCCAATATAGTCATTATGCTTGTCGGTAACAAGGCTGACTTGCGTCACTTGCGTGCTGTTTCTACAGAGGATGCTGCGGCCTTTGCTGAGAGGGAAAACACGTTCTTTATGGAGACATCAGCTCTTGAGTCCATGAACGTTGAAAATGCTTTCACAGAAGTGCTAACTCAAATTTATCATGTTGTCAGCCGGAAAGCACTTGATATAGGAAACGATCCTGCAGCCTTGCCTAAGGGAGAGGCCATTAATGTCGGATCCAAGGATGATGTATCGGCTGTTAAGAAAGTGGGTTGCTGCGATGTTTAAATGCTAGCGATGATGGTTGAGGGGGTCATAATTGTTGTTCTTACTTTTGTTCTCATATACCAATCTGAGAATTCTGCAAGTCACAACATGGTCCCTTGCCTAACATCTGGCTGTGACATTGTAATTAAGCTTCATCTGGATTTCCATTTTGCATTAGACATCACTAGAGGCTTTTCTCCTTGTGTATTGCTTTATTAATTTTTTTTCAGAAGCCGTAGTTTTTGTTGTATTTGGTTGCTCTAGAATAGTTAGTGTTTTAGCACCATAAATGCTGTCTTTGTTGTCTGGCAACGGATCATAAGTGCATTAAAATCACCAGTTGTTGCCACAAAGCCTCAATGTTTATAGTTTTAACATTGGTATAATAAATTATGCGGTACAAATACAGTGAGAACACTCTGCATCATCATAAGATGCTCTGTTTTGCCGAATTATTATTTATATGTCAACGAAACATCTCTACATTGCTCGCAGATTATCTCCAAACAATGCATAAACTTCTTGAGATTCGTAAGATTAGAAGCTTTTGCAAGCATTTCTTTCCTCCAAGCTCTCTGTAAACAGTAATGTCTATCACGAATGTCTTTACCTTCGTCGTCCAGAATCAAGCAGTGCAGTATATTAAGTTCTTTCAGGCACTTCAATCTCCCATCCAGGAGAATGCCCAAAGCGTTGCTAGACAAAGAAGACTCGGATATATCTAGCACTTTCAGTCGAGGAAAGCTTTCTATTGCACAAAACACATCTCTTTCTGTTAGTTTTCCATGAACACCAAGCTCAATAAGGTCCACACAGAAATCTGCCAGTTGAGATACGACAGCAAACCCTTCTTCAGGATTCAGTCTTGCATGAAAAACCCTGAGTTTTTTCCAATATAACAGGGATACGCATATGGGCAAAACGCTTAAAGTAGGATTAGAAGACCAAAGAACGGAGGAAACATTAGGAGTTTTTTCGGCTATGTAGACTGTAGCGAAGTATCCGAAGACAAATTTACTAGGAAAATAGATTGCAACCCAACCATCATAGCGATCAATGGCCAATTTCAAAAGATGGGCAAATCTTGAACGTTGCTCGTCATCCTGGAGTTCATCGATCACGCGAAGGTCCAGTACAGAATTCGGAAAGAGTGCGAATAGGGTAGCTGAGAGCCACGCACGGCATACATAAGGAGGGCAAAACAACTGATCCCGGAGACTCAAACGTGAAAATATGATGGATAATATAAAAGGGTTTAGGTCTTCCCATGGCGGCTTCTGCTTCCTCGTCGTCGTCTTCTTCTTCTTCTTCTTCATGATCTGGGTTAGCGTGAAGATACTAAAGAGTTATTGTGATTGGGGCTAGGGTTAAGAGGCAGGACCGGTATTAGATTCTGTACTAAATAGATAAGATATTGATGTTGTAACGAAATGGAAGTCTAAATGAGACCCAAGTGCGAGAAATTCCAATAAGATATACACAATGCACTGATAAATAAGAAAACCTTTCCAACTGAAAAATCTAGAAGCGGAAAGTAATGAATCCAGTGGATCCAAACCTGGGAAGACTTTGGAGCAGCTAAAAAAGTACCGGTTCAAAGCAATGAATCCAAACCAGTGACAGACTTTGAACAACTAAAATGGAGCTGTTCTCGTCAACAAGAATTGTCAACATATGACAGGAACCAGGACTAGTCTGCTGGAGTTTACGAAGTAGACAAATGACACTTTATCTTGTGTAATGGCTTGGCTGGCAGGAAAAGCAAATAGTTTAATGATCATGCCGACAACAAACAAATAAATAAATAACTAAAATGGTGTTGGTAACAAAACATTTGAAAAGGCTGGCGCTGATGATGACAAGCAATTTACTTGTAACATCTTTTTTCCAGCTGGAATATCCACCAAACTCTCATCTTCTTTTACAAGCAAAGCAGGCCCTGACAAATCACGTCGGGCCAACGTGCAAAGTTTTCATCTAAATAATATTTATTAAACTAACCATATTAAAACAATAAAATATTATGAAAGCCACTAACTCCGACCTTTCTGCCCTCTTACACCTCCACGTGAAAGCTAGCCTGGCAGCTTGTGTGGGGTTGATCGCCATTAACACTTTAATTAGGATTGAACGAATTTAGTCAAATATGCCCTGCTTTTTAGTTTAAAACGGAAATAACTTCCCACTTTTATTCAGACTGGGTTATAATTCCACATTTTAGTCGGTAGAATGGATTACTACTACTACTACATCATCGCATATGAAAAAGAAATGCCAATACTTAGTGAAAGTTGATATTACAGTAAGGCAAAAGCATAACAAGAAAGTCTGTACAGTTTCTGATTAAATACAGAGCCAACAAATAAATGATTTCAAGCCGTTGAGACTGTTAGCAAATATATATATATATATATATATATATATGCAAGTACATGTACAGAATACATACCAAAGTGTCCATTTTGTTATAATAAATAGATCGGTTGGAAGACTGCAGGAGGCAGTATTCACGAACTGATTTGCCCCAGAAAGGATCACCCGACATTTCTCTACTTTATTTTCTTCGCTGGGCAAGGTCATGCCATTCTTTGTACATCCTTTCCTTTTATGGCTAATGCTTCAGATTTGCAGACGGGACAGACATTCTTCACCCAGAGCCACTTCTTCAAGCATTCTGCATGGTACTCATGTCCACAATCAAGAGTTCCAATCTTCTCATGGTCCCTATAATCTTCCTGTGGCACCCCAAATGTTGTGAGTTAGCAGGGAATCAAGCGTTATAACTGACAAAGTATAAAATAATTTTCAGGGATTATGATAAGGAATTATGAGATAACAATGGGATTCACATGAGTTTTACCTGGCATATAATACAAGAATCAGGTTCCTGATCCACATATGATGGCTCTTCCAGATTTATATTAGCTGCAGATGATAAATAAATTCTTGTCTTTAACTGACTTGTCACAGCTTCCTCAGACAACCCAGTGTTTACATTGCCAATCCGCTCCCCCAATGCAAGAAGCTCCTGTGAATAAAATTTGAAGGTATTCCCTTATATTCAGGTTAATGTTCATTGAAAGTACATAACAGACAATATTGCCACAAAGAAACTCTATTTCTCTCATTTTATAAGGTGGACAGTCAAGGATATCAAGTAAAAGGCCAAAAAATGTAATGGCTTTCCACTCTTCTATTCAGATAGTTCCACTAAGCATTTCTACTTTTTAAGGTAAAATATTAAAAAATAAGCAGCTCAACTTACCTCGTATGACATGTCTTCAATATCCAAGCGCATATCTCTATGATGGTCAATAAAATTCCCTACGTCATAAAAATCTGGGATCTCTAGCACAGCAACACCCTACTCATCAATTAAAAGATCTCATTTAATTCGTAGATAGTGAAAACGGTAAAGTCCAGTAAGCACATTATAGACTAGTCAAGAAGAGACCAAAAAATACAAAAATATGTCTCATCAAATTATGCAGAGCTTATGACCAACAATGGTAAACAAGAAATTGCAATAATAAAGTGCGAAAATATTACATCCATTGGCAAAACTCTCAGGTGAGGACGGTTCCGCTGTCTTAATGTTGCTTCAGGCATGGGTCCTTCTCGTGGAGACTGGTATATCCTCAAGCCAGCTGGTGGAACAGGTCCCAGATGTCTAGTAACCATCTCCAAACTATCCTGAGAATGATTCATGGTACTGTGTGTAGCATAACTTGATGGAACTCTATATGTAGCTGCCGCTACTTGAGGGCAAACATTTGTATTGTGGCTACTAACTCCTCGAATAGGAGGTGATGGGTGATGGTAACTCTGATGCTGCATGTTGAGAGGATGAGGATGCAAGAAAGTTGAGGAATTTCTGTTGCTAGTGGCCTCAGGAAATCGATGTACAGCCATGTTACCAGACTCCATAGAAGCGCCATTAACATTCCTCCCTGTAGGTAAACATGAAAGATCTCTTTTTTACTTCACACCATCCAAGTCAATCAGCACATATCATGCATGCCATTACTCCTTAAACTCCATTTCTATGAAAACTGCTTCTAAGGAGAAAGGAGGGGCCAAAAAAAAATGTTTCAGACCAAACAAAGATTCCCAAAGAGAGTAACAGAACATTGGTTTTCTGAGAGGGAAAAAGTTCAATTAGTACAAAAGAAGCCCAAAATAAGGAGAAACAATAATTAGAGAATTTACCATGCATATAAGGTAATGCAGCGGCCTGAGTCCAAACTGAAGCACTGCCATCACCCTGCTGGTCCAACCAGACACAGCCAGGAGGTTGAAAAGGCTGACCAACAAAGTTTCCTTGAAAAAAGTGGTTGTGGCTGTGAGCCTGAACAGGGTCCATTGCAGTTGGAACTAATCTGTTTCTCACACTTCTCTGAGTTTCTACTTCCCTGATTGATGGAGTGCCATTCCCTCTGTACTGAGGCAGGGAGAAAGATGCATCCATCGGGGCTACTCCATCAGGATGTCTGGTATGCAAGGGAGCAGCCGAAGAAGAACTAGAGCTTGCTGGGGTATTAAGATACTGAAAACTCCCAGGAATTCCTTCCGTATTCTTTCTCTTGTAAGAACCTCTGACATTATCCATTAAGTTGCCGTACCTTCCATACTCATCTGCAGAAACTCCAATGACCCCAAAATTGCTTGACGATGGCAAATGATCTGACCCATGATTCAATGGCATGCCAGATGATCGGTTCAACAGGTAAGGAACATATAAGTTGGATGCAGTTGCAACACCTCTATCAATGTTTGCAGCATGATGATGATGAACACACTGGTGATGTGGCATCCCATAGAACATGGCACCATCATAGTGCTGGTGAGCATCAAGACTAGATGTGTTCCCTGAAACTCTTAATATTGTTTGCATTGGCTGTGGGAAGTTTGTTACACCCCCTAAAACGACACAGGACTCTGGATGCACATAGCCTCGACTTCGCTGATCCATTTCCAAATCAATCATCTGACTAGTGCATGGCATATTTCTTTCTCCCATAGTCCTAAATCCCTGCATTTAAAACAAATATTCAAAGAAATCAGTCAGATAAGGTTGGAAAGAAAAACACAAAAATAATTGACTCACCTCAAATGCGAAAGCAACATTATTGTCCATCACCTCATCCTCTGATAACATAACATATTGAATGTATATCAATCAATATAATATACTAAATCACCATGAAAACAAAAGCTCAATACAATAAGACTGAACTTCTGCACATGTTGTGCCTAGAAAAGAAAAAGGCAATAAGATAATGAAGGAAACATTGTAATAAACTAAGTTCACGTGCCACTTTAAGATCAATTAATTATACCAGATGAGACCCCTTCTCAGTTCAAAATTCTTTAGTATCAAAAAACTTCCAGCAAAGCATTCCATGTGATTGCATAATGGACAATAGCATAACTAGTGCCCTAGAGCATCTTCTTAGAGAATGCAAAGTTCTCCACATGTACCACAAAAACCAAAAGCAGGCATATGACATCAAAGTCCTCTTGCATGATCAACAAGAAGCTCGTGCATACGAAATGCTATGCAAAAGACCAGATTACCCCTTTCTGTGTCTTAAGACCATCACTACTGCTTTAAAAATATATAACAATCATCATGCTACAACTGCAAAGCATCACTTATTAGCATTCTATACAAAAACATAGTACAACAAACACCAATGACTACTAACTAAATTCACAAATTATTTCTCACTTTATAATTCCATTCTACACTCTACAAGGTATAACAGACAAATAAAACAAACAGCGTGTTCAATAAAAAAACCATTTAAAGATTACAAGGGGAAAAACCACAAAAAAATATAATGTTTAAGTGCTATCCTAGCCTAGAATTTAGTTCAGAAATTACTGCCTCCATTATCAATAAATTCCAGGCCCAGGATGAAGTCAAAATAACCAAACAATATCAAACTCTGCCAGACTGCTTTAGCCATTCATTTGGAACATGTTCTCCATGATACTTCCAAAGATAAGACTTCAGAAGAAATTCCGCTTTGGCATCTTATACCCCCCAAAAACAGGCAAAGATTCAAAAAATCATAATTGCACCAACCCTGTAGATGTAAAGATTGTTACATAATCATCCAAACACCCCATGGCCCAATGCTCCTGAAAAACAACAATCAACAAGCACCTTGGGACTACCTTAAGAAGCATTTCAATGAGATTAAAGCAGTCTCACAAGTTATCAAATGACAACATCTTCAATTTACGCGAGGACTAAGTATGTGATGAAGTGAGAGCTAAGTAAAACACAGCAAATGTACAAGCGAGCCATCATTACACAGTCACTTATGCAGACAGCATAAGTATTCAAGCCTTCAATCCCACCATGCACTGACCCTTGGAATGGATCTTGGTGGACTGAACATCTTTAATGAGAGGCAGGATTGTGGAAAGGAGGGGAGAGGTAACAGATTCTTAGAGAAGGTATTCAAAATCAAATAAATCATTAGAAAGTTACACAAACAAACAATATATCAACCAGAAAGACTTTGTCAGTCAGATAATTGCACTGCACAGCAACAGCTGAACAATTATCTAAACAGAGAAAAAGAATAGGAGATGACATACTCCCCTGATATGCATCCTATTTTACAGGAAGGAATGGGTATATGACACCCATTTCCAGCCAACAACAAAAGCGGCACTGTCAATAAACTGTAAGATTAACTTGGCCACCACAAATGTATACATTACGCATAACTGTAAGACACAAATCAATTCCTTGACACATTGCCTGTTAACAATTAATAACATCAGAGCAAGCGACATGCCAATTTCACTTCAATGTATCAGAGGAGAGATAATTTTTAACAACGTGATAGAACCCTAATTTCTGTTCAAGGAGATTTATTAAAGAAATTGATTGCCATCGTAGTAAGGGAACCACCAAAACAGGGTTCACCTATCTGGCAATGGATTAACCACACTTGAACACAAAACAAACCACAAGGCAGGAACAGTATAAAATTGCAAAACCAGTCGTGCTAATATATTTCTCATTCATAACCCATGAGACAGGCAACTTAATGTATTTTAAAACTTAAGATGACTCTTAAAAATCCTTCTTTTCTGTTTTTTGGTCCAACCAAAATACCTAGTACCAAACCAAGTAAAAAAGAGCTCAAGAACCAATCATCAGCTCACATTCATACAAATAAGCACCAAAATGATCACTCAGACATACATCCGAAATCCCACTTTGGGGGATAAAGCCACACAAAAATTCCATTTCTCAAAAAATTATCAATGAACTGCAGCTTCTTATCTATGAAGATATAAAATAAGATGACTATCTGCCATGATTTGACACCAAATAATTCCATTCTAATTTAAAAATTCCAAACTTTATTTACCCCCAATGACAAATTGAACCACATACATGCATCTTCAAAAATAACTAGGTCAATCTATCACGCTTAAGCACAATTTCCAAACATAAACAAAATAGTACCCACTCAGTTGAGGATAGAATTAGAAACCTAGAGAAATTCAAAGCTTTTGAACAACCCATCAGAATTAAGCCATACCCACTACGTAATATCTAAATTCCAATACAAATTCCCGAAAATCACACGAATTTCGAAGAAAAAACTTGTACCTCGTTACCATGAAAAGCTTGAAGAGCTTGAAAATATTTATATATATATCGGAATTCCTGCAAGTCGAAAGACTAAAATTTGCGAAAAATATGTTCATTCGTCGATTAACGTAAAATTGCTATTAACATAATCATAATCCCTCGAGTTTTAAACTTGACTAAGAGCTGTGAGTTAATTGATGAAAGGAAAAATCAATGAGAAAGGAGGAAAACTGACCTAATTGAGGATTAATTCAGAGATTGAAGAGATCAGAGAAATGACAGAGAGCGAGCTAGAGAGAGAAAGGGTGGTTTCTAATCGTTTATAGTCAGGAGTTTTGTGGGTTTTCCTTTATATTTTGTTTATTTATTTATTTATTATCGTTGGTGTTAGTAATTATACTGAATGTGCTGTGTATGTACGTATGTTATGTCATGTCAAATACAACTGTTTCTTTGTATTTACTAAAATACCATTCTCAATAATATTTTTTTTAAAAAATATTTTTAATAATAATAAAATCCCCGAACCTAATAAAAAATGTTTATTAGTATTTATAAAACTGTTTTTAATTATTAAAGATTAATTAAATTTCCAAGAGCGGAACTAATTTAATAATCTTAAATTAAAAAAAAATACCGTATTTTTTTTTACGTATATTAAACTTAATCGGTAACGACTATAATTTATGTATTTATTTTTATATTGAATTTTTTTTTAAAAAAATTATAATTTATAAAATTTGTAATAAAATATGTTTATAAAAATATATATAATAAATAATATTTAAAAAATATTTTGTAATAAATTCAAAATATAAAATTAATAATATTTAAAATATGAATAAAATTATAATTTAAAAGATAATTGTGAAATATGTTATTAACATGTTATTGAAGATAATTTTTATTATTTAATTAATTATAAAATGACGTGTAATTAGAAAGTAAATTAAGAGACGATGAAAAAAAAATCAAGGGAATCATTTCAGCTTCCCGTGCAATTTTATAAAGTTTGTGCAGATTTTGTAGTTTTTTTTTCAAATGGGTCCTCTAATTCAGAGCCGCAGAAACACACAGGATTCCGTTTCAGGGGGAGCCCACGATTACAAGGCACGTCAAAAATGGACACGGGCCACGTTCTGTGCTCTATCCCATGTGATATTTCCGATGCTTAGAATTATGCCTTAACCACGGTCTCACGACTCTGTTTCATGCCTCTTACTGTAAATTATTATTCATTTAACTAATCATTCAATACATGCCCACAAATTTTGGCTAAAAGCACACAGACCACCACGGTTTGTTTTAGTTATTAGTCACATACCACCACTGAAAAAAGTTTTAAGAAAAAAGGCTGTCAATCATCGTAATAATGTGATAAAATCGATCTAGCTCTTAAAGTAATTTAGAACTTAATTATACTTCCTGTTCGAGGTAAGAGCATAGATACCAAAACTATGGCAATAAGGCTTGAAACAGCTAATGGCTTTGGAAAGTTTGAAGGCAACCTTGCCGCCCACCTGAAATGGAAAAAAGTCTAATCAACAAAGTATCTGCCTTCTCCGGCTTCTTGTTTGGTTAAGGGTTAGGTTATGAACCGAATTCTTTCACTATCTTAATGCCAAAAAAAGAGAAATGTGCTGGCTTTTGTCTTTTCAAGGAGGTTACGTGCACCATCATCCATAGCTTCCTCTAAACCTTTTGTTTGTGCCTTTGTTTAGAGAAAAAGATCAATGAATACAACAATCCTCAACTTCCTCAACAGATTCTCCACTTCTCTATTTGTTTATAGAACACGATTGCTTTGACGATTGGCTTTAGGTACATAAATTATTTGGGCAAGTTCCCAAAAACCCAAGATAGAAATAGAATCATTCACACGAGGAAACTTTTGCAGAGGAAAAAGATGCATATCAGACTATTTAAATGGAAAAGAGAAAGTGTAAGCTCATGAATGGAACTTCTTTGTCTATTTGATTCAACAAAAAGTTATGTTCCATGCAGACAAAATGTTCTTAGTTTACAAGATCAAGAGATCTATGTTCATCCGGTGGTACAACAGAGTTACCACGGATAAATTTCAGATGCCTCAAAAGTTCAAATATATACGTGATAACTTCCAAGGGAAACTGAAATTTATCAGCCTTAGCTTCTTTTTATTTTTCCCTCCTTAGCTTCTTTTTATTTTTCCCTCTCGCAGCACAGAAGCTTCAGCATACAAACGATAAGGTTCATTCTTTTAATAAAGAAAATGATATATAACTTAATAGCCTCTGGGTTCTTTTTCATTTGCGAGCTTCGGCCTTTTTCTGCTCTTTGGCTGATACATAAATGGATCTCATGTTAGCTTCCCCAGAAAAAAAGAAGGGGAAGAACAATTCTAAACTAAAAATTACACAATTTCTGCACACATTCTGATGCTTCCCATCCAGAAAACTCGATAGAAAATCATTAAAGGTGGAGAAAATATCACAACATGAAGCAAAGAAAGACAGCACAAAACACAGGCTAGACACAGGAAACATACCAGCCTTCTCTTCCTCTCGCTTCTTAGCAGCCTCAGCCCTTTGTTGCCGTATCAGAGCCAAGCGCTCTAACAAAAATATAGAAAGAATCAAAACATTTAAGATAAATGCCAAGGAAGGTGCATATACAAGAGATAAAGGAACTGTAATCATCTGAAATAACGCACAAGTTTAAAAAAAAGGGGAGAAAGTTAGTATCAGAACTGATCACTTAATGACCAGATAAGCACAAAGGTGTATATGCATACAGAGAAAGGTTATCGTCAATAGACACCATTGTGGACATGGAAATGGGTTCATGCTACAATCACTCTTCATCTTACCAGAGGCGTAGAAAGTTAGCTGGGGAACAGTCTTGTGGCAGTACAAAGGTGACCTTCGGATTCTTCGGTAAGGTTAGGGGGGCAAGTAGTACACTTAAAATAAATAACAGCGCCATATGAAAAGAGAAGTAATGCAATGCAATAGCCAATTACCCAAATCCTTTCTTGCTTGTTCTGTTTTTCCTTGTTCCTGAAGCCTCATATATCGCTCATGAGCTTTTTGCTTCTCTATCTCCTCTCTGCAAACAGATAATACAAGTGAGACAACACCAATGACAGAACTCCTCAGCTAAAATACTGGATGCTTGATTCATACAGCATATCCATTTACAAAATAATAATTGTGCCAAAAGCAAGCCTTGGGTAGAATTCCGTGCCATTTTCTATATTTCACTTTCTCAAATAAAAAGTGAATAATAAATGTCACAACTTCACCCCACCACCAATCCCATCTGTAATTGTCTCCAAATTCAAGAAAGAATTCCATCTGGATGAACTTTTTAGCCACATGGAATAACGCGCTAAAAAAGTTATCCATGAATCTTTATTTCTTCTGTCTTTGTTAATATCATCATTATGAAAAGAAGTAAAAGACATTTATAGGAAAAGCAAATCAAATGAAGTTCAGTTAAGAAATCATGAATAAAAATTTTGTAAAGAGGCTTTGGAAGCATATAATATCATGCCAATTATGAGAGCAAAATGCAACTGCTTCCCCAATCAAAGGTTTTCTGATTTTGCATGCATAGATTTGATATAGTTATGACAAGTACAAACCTTTCGCGCCTTGAGAGTTCAGTTGTTTTCCCAATCTGGAATGTGAAATTTTAACTACTCAAAACAGCTTCAAGCCTAAAAATAAAACACTATTGAAGATATAGATAAAAACTTACGTCAACATCTTTGGCCTTCACATTCTTGGGTTTAACTAAATTAGGATTCTCAATCTCAATAATTCCCTGGGTGCCTTTCCTCTTCTGCCAATATTGAGACCCGATTTCAACCATCAGGAAAAAGGAAATGATTTTTTTTTGTGAAAAAGTACTGTAGGTGGAATCAACTAATTCGCCAAAGGAATGAAAGCCAAATAAATACTGACCTCATGGTCTTCTTCCACCTCGTCTTCAGACTCTTCTTCTTTGACCTCCTCCTCCTTCGCTTCAGCATCTTCCTGATATGATTAGAAAACAATATCCTTTTCTAAAATACTGAAGCACATGAACACCAACAGTTTTTCTACTATATTCTTTGCCCTTTCTTTTTTTGGGGCATAGGGGAAAAGAGGATGTGAACATAGCAACAAAGAGAAATAACAGACAATAGACAGAGGGTAAAGCCATTGCTTATTGCACGTTAACAATTATAACTGCTGATTCTCAATGTGTCAAATGAAATAAACAATGAATCCACTATAAAGCTAAAAGGTTATCACCAAAAACCATGGCCCAAATTTCAGTTTTCCTTTTTTCGAAATGGTAAACAACAGTAACTGAAAAAAAATATTGTTCATCAATTTGGTAGGAATGCCAATGCAAAGTTTGCCTGACAAGTGAAATCTGAACACTTGGCCTGAGATTCCTTCTAAACATTTAAAATTACGATAGGCATATGTATTTTCTCAGAATAGCAAAATCAACCAAAACAAACAGCCATAAATCTAGACAGAGGATAAAAATTCAAAATTAATTTATCTAAAAAATTAAAGCTAAGTATACTCAAAGGAAACAGTAAACTACATACAACTACAGTACATAGTAAAGGGAAGTTGATAAAGAAATACCGTCTGAATGTGGCATTACTGTGTATCGTGCAATGTGTAATTCATAGAACTCCAAAAAGATTCAACAACATGGGGCAACAATGGTGGATTCCAGAATAGAGGTGAAAGAAAAAATGAAGTATACCTGCTTAAAAGTGCGGGGACGACGATTAGAAGTACCAGCAACTGCAACCAATTAAAAGGCAAACTCACAAAACCATCTTCTATCATTAGTGTAATACAGCAACAAATGGAACGTCAAACTTAAGCTTTCCTTTTAAAATCAATATTACATTTTTGACAATGACAACAAGTAGCACTATAAGAGTTTTAAGCTCCATAAATTTTTTTTCTTCTCCAAAAGAGGAAAAAAAGCTAATACACAAACCATTCCAGTGATCTTCTTTTACCCGAATTAGATGATTTCAAAAGATAAGAAAAAAGACAAATAAAGAATGAAGCATTGCATCCAAATATGAGCAAATAATAAAAGAAATCCAGTTTTACTAATTAAAAAGCCAGCGATAAGTAATAAGAAACCATGGAGCTTGTTAACACTATCTGAATATCTCCAAAACAGAAAACAAGAACATTTCAAATTTATCACCTGAATATTTTGAGAAAATGAAAGCAACCCTGTTGTACGGCTCATAAATCGAGGAAACAAAATAAAGACGACGCCTATGAATCAATCCAAATTAAATTTGAAGGAGCTCAATACAGCACAAACAGAATACATGTGTATACAAACATACAGCCAGATATCAGCACAAAGAAAGTTACTAACAGATCTAATTAAAATCCATTCTAAACGGGAATGAACCGCAATCAGGAACACTCCTTTAAATCTGATATAACACGCATATAAAGAGAAAAAGAGAAAGAAGGCGTACGAAGCTCTTCGGGGGTGGAGAAGTGGCGGTGACCAGTGGGCTTGCCCTTGAACTTTCCTCTTCCCATTTTTACGAAAACCAAGAGAGAAGAACAAGAAGAAGATATTTGTTTTGTCTTCTGCTCTTGTCCCTGATATTGAGTCTCTCTAATTCTCTGCTCTATCAGCCCGTAGTGTTTCCGCAGCTTCAGAGCGTCACTGTCACGCGACAGTTAGAGCGAGTCCTTCCGCCATATTCATTTCTCATGCGTTTCAAGTAATAACATAAAGGTCCCTAACTTTTTCTCTTATCTCAAATAAAATCAACGTTTATTCATTTTAATCACTTACGTCTCCAATCCAATTAAAATGACTAAATTACTCTTATAACATAGAATCTACGTAAAGCAACATGGAAGGACATTACAGTCATTTCAACAGAAAGCATGAACCTATTTGATACAAATATATAAAGTAAGCAAATTGTTTCCAATTATTTGGTATCTGTCAGCATATATTTTTCCCAAATAATGAAAAAACTAAATAAATAATTATGAATTTATGTTGATTAAGTAGTGTAATTAGTGCAGCAAGTTAATTAAAATACCAAGAAGTGATCACTTGGAGATTTGGGACTCATCTCTATTGAGAATCTACTTTATTAAAAAAAGAAATGCATTATTGATGAGTGGTGTATGCTCTCATTATTGTCATTTGGATGTCAATTTCATTTATTCTTTGACATTCTCCACTTCCACTTGGAAGAAGAAGATTTTTTATGAAGAAAGCATAATGTTTTGCAGAAGCTGAAGAGCAATGGCTTTAAAATGTCTTCGAAACCCACAATAAACTTCGAGTCAGCAACACAAAACTCCATATTGGGTAACTATAATCTTGCTTGTTTACCACTTTTTAACCCCTTTTAATGCTTTCAGGAGAAAAATTAGTGCTCCTAGCTTCAGCGCAAAGTGCTGTTATTGCTTAATTACTGCTTTGGAGGTTGAGTTTGCTCTACTGTGTTCAAAGATTGGGAAAAGTATTTGGTGATAGTATTCTCACATTCTCTTGTTTGGGTTGTGTTTTCTTTTGGTTAATAATGAGGTTGAATATTGTTTCGGCGGTCTTTCTTTAGCGTTTTGGAACAACTTTCTTTTTCCTATGGGCTAAAACCACTGCATTTTTTTGTAAAAAGAGAAGTGCTAAAATATGTTGGTCAAAGTACTATGCTTTATGTTTCCTTGTTTTGTGTTTTACTGTAGCATTTTAGAATTGTCTGATTTTGAGTTGGATTTTTTTTTCTGTACAGGAAAGCGTAAAGAAAGGCCTGAGGCAGAGTCTGATGATTCTAAGCTTAATTCTTTTACTCCAATCAATGATGATATCAGGTATTTCTTTCAAGTCTATATTTTGATTTGCTATTAAGTGGTGCGGGGGACATGGGTTAGTTTTTTTTTCATCATTTGGCTTTAACACAAGAGAGCATAATGGTCAAATTATGTAGCTCAGTTGACTACTTTTACAAAAACAATAAAAACATCTCCATTTTGTGGTTATTCATAATTTAATACGGTTGTTCGGATATTTTACTGTTTTGCATTGTTCTGAATGCAACAATGCTTACGCATTAACAATTTGACAGTTTGACAGATGTGGTGGCTATGGATTGTGAAATGGTTGGAGTCAGTCAGGGAAATAAAAGTGCTCTTGGAAGAGTTGCGCTGGTATTTGTCGGTTCTTGTGGCTGAGATTTCTTAGTTTACTGGTTATGCTTTGGACTGTACAATGATCTGTTGACATCACTTTAAAGCATTGAAAGTTGAATGACTTAACAGCTAGGTCGAAGTATGCTCTCTTTGTATTCCGGTAGTTGACATGACAATCAACGAGTTCAATGTAGATAATCTTTCAATCTGTTGCATTTTTCAATATGTATTATTGGTCTAGTTCGATTTTCAAGGGAGTGGAGCCTTCTCTTGTTACCTCTAGGACTCAGATTTGAGAAGATTTGTGTGTTCAAGACGGCAGAGAGCCATCAATAATCTGCAACACAGATTTCATCTATAATTTGTTAAATTTAAGCTCTTCGATTGCAAGTTCATAGTTGGACCTCTTTTCTTTTTGAAGGTTGTCGATCACTCTAGTATTATCTCTGTTTGGTTGTTCATAATGTTTCTTCTCTTTCTGAATTCTTTTGCAGTTTCAATGTTTAATTTTTGTTTGGAAATAACGGTGTCTTAACAGAGAGATGATGCCCGTGCTGCAATGCTGTTATATACGAGAAACAGAAAATAGTAGGAGAGAAGTGTCAAGGATCAAGTAAGACTTGAACAGAAGCATAAGAAACGAAAGCATAAAAAGAACCCAAAACTGAAAGATGCTTCGTATATCAAAGCTGCTGCACCTGCATCTTATTATTAGCTGTGCTTGTGTTTCTATCAAAGCTCTGTGTCGGAAGTAAAAGTTGCATGGGTATGCTCATAGATATGGATGTTTTGAATGCAGCACAGTTGTTGACAAAGCTCGCTCATGGAATTTTAAAATAATTTGTTGCTATCAAAATTGAGAAAGAAAAAAAAATGCCTGCATTATCGATGTTATTTGTAGGCTAGAAGAAGATTAATCATCCACTTGAAACTGGTTCGTCCTGTTCCCTTCTGTTGGGCAATCAAAACTTGCTTTTTTAATCATTATTGAGAGCAAGACAATGCAAGGTTGTTTTTGTGTGTGATGGGCATGGTAAACTATGGCTCTCAAACTGACCAAAGAATGCTATATCCTGTTGTGGGTGATTCTTGGAGAGTGCATCCTCATTTCTCATATTTATTTCTGACTCACTCAAGTTTTTCATCACAAATTCATAACCTGAGTTGAACTAATCTCTCTCTTGTTCTGTCTTAGCAGCTATAACTGAAGCTATCGACATGTAAGTTGAAATTTAGGCAAGATTTCTTCTGCAGAAGTAGAGATTTATCCCTCTGACTTTGTGTTTTATCTGACCAGGGATCAATCTTTTCTTTGACTGCAGATACAGTGAATGGATTGATGAATATGAACGGGTCAACAATGCAGAAGACGACGAGCAAGAACTATAGATGATGAGAAAGCATCAGGAGAAGATCAATGGTTCATTATGGACAGAAAACTTTATACAAATTCTTGTCTTTTAAACATGAGAAGTTTGATGTAATCTTTCTTTCCCATCTCCATTCATCCAACCATAGAAACTGTAATGCATATTGCAGTATGTGCTAGAAAATTTTTGAGAAAATTGTGCGCATTCAACTGATGTAGAAATAATTATTTTATTTTTTTTTAAAAAAAATTATTTGATTGTAACCAAATTTTTTTGTAACATCTACTTCAAGAACGACTAATTCTATATTTATTAATAAAAAGACAAGCATATGCGACGACAATTACACTCGATTAATCAATATTTAATAATAAAATAAATTTAATTATCTTAAGAATTTTTCTTGATTTATTTTATTATAATTTTATTTTTTTGTTATTAATACGTATAAAATTAAAATTTTATTTAATAAAAAACATGCAAAATTTGTAAAAATATATATTTTTTTTAATAAAAATTTAAAATATTAAATATATAATTATATTTTAAATTATTATAAATAATATTTTAAATTAATAATAAAATTTTTTTACATAGATAAATTCGATATGTATAGAAGGCGGGCATACTCGATTTTGGGTTGGTTTCGGATCAGAACCATAGTCACCGCACGGGACACACCTGACCGGACTGTCTGATTCGGCCTTGTGTGGACAAAACTACTGAAATTCGAATCTAAAAGAACATGATCAGTTCTTCCCTTTTGACAACTCACCTGTCGTTGCCCAAACAACATACATAATAAACCATATTACTCGTCCGTTGTAATTTCTCTTCTTTTTCTTTTTTCAATTGCTTGTCTCTCGGCTTTTTTCTCGTAGTTTGACGAGAAGCAGAGAGAGAGGGAACTGCCCTAACATGGGTCGACCTCCGAGTAATGGAGGCCCCGCCTTCCGCTTTACTCCCGCTGAGGTATTCTCCACTTTTCCCTCCATTTATGTGGATGATTGTGTGTCTGTCAGTGATTCTAATTTTGATTTCAGTGTCGAATCTGTTAATTGGTTCGATTTGTAGTTAGGTTGCTTCTCTTTGTTTTTTCCGGATTTTATTTTATTTTCTTATTTATGGTAAATGTGCTGCATCTATGAGTATGAGACTGTAAATGTGTTTGAGGACTTCGAAATTTTAATCTATAGTTGAAAATATCGATTGGGTCATTAGATGTTCTTTTTCTTTGTAAAATTTTCTGGGTTTTCTTGTTATGTTCTTCCTGTTGGCTTTTTTGATGTTCGTGCAACGTTTGACGCATGTACAAGTAAATGTGCAAGGGCGGTTAATTTAGCGTTGAACGTAAGCAAACTTTTTGTTCGATTTCAGGTATTATATGCTTGGTTTTCTGAATTTTGATTTTCTTTTGTTTAGTTTGCGCTTGATTTATCATTATTATAATAGAAAATTACAATTATGGATGAATTTTTTTTTCATTGATTTCTTATTTGAGGATTTTGGTATGTGATTGTGTTCAAGTGTTTTTTTTTGGTATTTAAATTGTGATTTTCACTTAAGTAGTTTAGGTGTCTTACCTTACACTTTTAAAATCGTGCTGCTAACATTGAAGATGAAAAGAAGAGAGAAATTTCAAGTGTGTACTTTTGTTGTCGCTTGTTTCCCGTGAACATAAATATCAAACTGAAACTAGAAACACAAAGTTAATGGTCTTTCTTGTAGGACGCTGCGTGTTGGTTGTTAGAAAGTAGTTTTAAGGAACAAATTTTTAAATAAACTTTTCGCGCCTTTTTCACTTACCTTATGTTCGCCTCGTGTTTATAGCTGTAACTTCGATTAATCTAAACTAATTTTGATTGGTTCAGTTATACTGTAACTTGCAATTCCCTTTTTGTATGGTCGTAATTCCGGACAATTCCTGAGATTCTTGACACTTATGGCAGTCAATGAGTTACTGAGGTTGTTGTCAGGAAAGCAAATTCATGCAAATTAAACTTTTCTCTGCTTGAGTTAGTTTATTTCTGATTGGTGGCAGGCTGGCTTTTACTGTTTTAGTACAACTCAGTAGGAGAACCATTTCTGTTAAATTGAGTAAAAACTAATTTTGCTGCCGTGAAGATTTTTGCTATAATTATTACTCTTTATTAAGGTCGCGGAGATGGACGGTATTCTCCAAGAGCACCATAATACGATGCCATCTCGGGATATTCTTGTAGCACTTGCAGAAAAATTCAGGTGTGCTTTATTTCTACCTGGAGATTAATATATTATAATTATTATTATTGTCTTTATTGGGTTGGAATTGAAATATATAACATTTTCATTGTAGTGAGTCCCCCAGAACGAAAAGGGAAAATTATTGTGCAAATGAAGCAAGTAAGTGTATTTATTGCATAATCAATGATGATGAGCCATTTAGAGTTAATATATTAATATATGGATTTTATTACAGGTTTGGAATTGGTTCCAAAACAGGCGATATGCAATAAGGGCGAAATCAATTAAATCTCCGGTAAAGTTAAATGTAACAACTATGGCCCAGGATGATTCTGCTCCTGTGAGAAATGTTTCTCAGCCTCTGGCTACTCCAATTCCTCCTGCTATGCCTGCCTCCATGCCTGCATCCACGGCCGCTTCCATGCCCGCTTCTGTGCCTGCTCCTTCAGGTAGAATGGGTTCTGATCTAGGTTTACAGTTTTGAACACTCCTTGCCTCTTCCTTTTTTCTTTTCTCTACTACTTCAGTAATTACCCTGTGCTTTTATTTGTTCTTAATATCACCACAATGAAAATATGCCGAACACTACTTGTTTGCCTTTTGAATTCCCACATCTTATCAGGAAGCAACTAGTAATTGTCCAGTAAATAAATGACTTTTCTCTTGATGGTACACGGAATCTGATGATTTTCATTTATGGTGTTTTCTTGGAAATTAATTAGTGCATGATCTTTGGTTGCTAATTGACAGCAGGTTGATAAAATTAGTTTCAGTGAAAATTTTCCAAATTTTACTTGTGATCTGGAACTTGGACTATGAGAGACACATTATACATGTCATGTATTACTTTTTACAACAACAAATTGGAATGATAGAAATAGCATATTTTTTTCATGGAATATCAGTTGCAGTAATATATGAATCTTCTTGTTTACAGGCTTGTGAGAACTATACACGTCTTGCACTTATTCAAAACATTCAATAAATCTGGCACATAATTGTGTGTCTTCACTGTGTTTGACTTAAACGTATCCTTTGTTTGCACTGTGATGTTTGACATGACAAAGAAACTAAATACGCGTGAAGGAAAAAAAACCTAATATGGTACAGGCCTTTGTCACAAGCTCTTACATATTATAGAAGCACTCTCTTGGTTTGAAACTAAGCAATAAAGAAACTAAATAAGTGAATAAAAAAAAATACTTTTGAAGCACTCTCTTGGTTAGATATATTACAGTGCTGCTGTCACATTGACCAATTATATATACCTTGATATTATAGTCCAAATATGGATGTGAAGCAGCCTATACACTCATCCTAACTTGAAGCTTCTTCATATCCTTTCTTTATATCTAACCAAGCACTCTCTTGGTTAGATATATTACAGTGCTGCTGTCACATTGACCAATTATATATACCTTGATATTATAGTCCAAATATGGATGTGAAGCAGCCTATACACTCATCCTAACTTGAAGCTTCTTCATATCCTTTCTTTATATTTTTTGAGAATCCAATGTCGAGTAAGGATTTTGCTGAAAAGTAGAAAAGATTGTGCATGCAAAGCATTCCCATTTTAATAGTCATCTGAAGTCCTGAAAAGTCATTAGGAAACTTCATTCAACAGGATCTTGAAGCCAGCTGAAAAAACAAGCCACTGAATTTCAAGTTGACCTTTTTCTCTGTGCTTTCTAGTTTAAATAATGATGCTTCTCATTACTAAATTTTCAGAATTATATTGCCTCAATTCTTTTTTTCTGGCCAGTTTCAAGTGCTGGAAGGGTCTCATCAGAAAATTCTTTTATGGAATTTGAAGCTAAATCTGCTAGGGATGGTGCATGGTAAGTCCATCCTGTGGTTCATGATAGGAATTGAGGTGGCTGTTTTTGTGCTTCCTTTCATCGTACTTGATAGTTATCATTTTATGGATGTAAAAGTCAGTAATTAGTTTAATTACCTTGTCTTCTGTGCCCAGGTATGATGTAGCAACCTTTCTAGCCCATAGAAATTTAGAGACGAGTGATCCGGTAAGATGTTGAACTTGTATCGCTGCATATTAATACAGTATAAGTTATGAGACAGTTATTTTACCTTGTTTGTCATGAATTTAGTGAAAGCTGGTCTACTTTATATAAACTTTCATAGTATTTGGACTTTCTTAAATTCTAGTCACAACATGGTTGTAAAAGTGGCCTCATTTATAAATTGCTTTCACTTGGGCTTCCTTCTGCTTTTTGGATGTTCTGTTGAAATATTGCTGGTTCTACAGGAAGTACAGGTAAGATTTGCTGGTTTTGGACCAGAGGAGGATGAGTGGGTTAACATAAAAAGGCATCTCCGGCAGCGTTCTCTCCCATGTGAAGCATCAGAATGTGTTGCTGTTCTTCCTGGTGATCTCATACTCTGCTTTCAGGTGGCAATATCTGCACTTTTAGCCAACCTGTTAGAGGAGCTACTTATAACTGGTTGTGCACACACCACCTCTGTCTAACATGATTTGAATTCTCAGGAAGGTAAAGATCAGGCTCTTTACTATGATGCCCATGTTCTGGATGCACAACGACGAAGGCATGATGTAAGAGGTTGTCGCTGTAGATTTTTGGTACGCTATGATCATGATCAGTCCGAGGTACAAATTGTTCATCTTCTTTTGTTTTCCTATATTTTTATTTGTTTTTTGTGGTTTGACTCCCACAAGTAAAAAGTAATATAATTTGAATGGCCTGTATGATGATAGGTGGCTTATCTAGTAGGTCTGTGTAACAGATCTCACTGGGGTCATTCCCCTATGCCTAGAGATGGTCTACGTTTTGTTGTTCTTTGTGATCCATTTTTATTTTTGTGATTCAATTATGTGACAGGTTGGGTCGGGCTGTTGGTGATTTAAATACTTTGTTTCCTGCAATTCTTTGGCAATTAAGCTGAGATTGAATGTTTTTTTAGTGTACTATAGAATGATAATCATCAGAGCAGATATGCAGCAGTCCAAAAAAAATTGCCAGTTCAATTGATGCATATCCTTATTTTGTCAAGGAAAATTTCAATTTTTTAGATTAGACGATTAATATTGACTTCACTTGGCAATGGTATCCTGCCAACTTTTTTTTACCCTTGTTATTTGGACTTATATTTTTGCCAATGCAAAATTTTTCGATGTGCATAGCTTTTTGTATATTAGTCTATGATATCTTTTAAATGTTTAAACTTGAAATGGTCATTTTCCAGTGTTGCAGGTTTCAGGATGGTCTACAACAAAAATATGCAGATTTTCTTTATTGTTCTTCAACTTTAAGTGGGCTGGGAAATACACCTAAGTCAAACTACTTTTTTATGAGAAAACAATTTAATTCTCATTTATTGGGGACAAATATAACTTACACTTTGGGAAATTAATGTCAAATCTTTGTTTGCTGAATCAATTGACTTTCATAACATCTTTGTATTGTTGAATGAGTTATTTTGGTGGGCTTTATGACAAGTGACGTAGGTTTGGTTCTTATTTTCATCACTCAGGAAATTGTGCCTCTCAGAAAGGTTTGCCGTCGGCCAGAAACTGATTACAGGTTGCAACAACTTCATGCTATGAATGACTCGGCAACTTCAGACCAGCAGAAAACTAGTACAGATCTTTCTGCAGCAATTGCGCCTAGGGTTATTAGTTCATCCCCCGACATTGTGCAGAAGCAGGGCAGTTCAACTGTAGGCCCGGCCGCCCCTGTATCTCATTCTATTGTTTCTGTACCCATCCAAACTACAACTACAGAAGCCAAGCACACTGGTGCCAGCAGCGGTATCAGCTTCAGCAATCCTGTTGTTCCTCCCAGTGGTGCTCCCGTGATGAGCGGCACCACTTCAACAGGCTCCGCAACTGGCGGTTCTAGTTGAAACATGCGAGGGAAGTAGTAGGTTTCTTTGACAGTTTGACATTCTCTTCTCTTGGACGGTTAAATATAAGCTTCGGTTACATGAATTTTTCTTGTTCAATTAATTTTATCCTGGTTGGGGTTATCTCTTTGGCTTTTCTTTGTTACACGTGTGTGCCCCATTTTCTGAGTGCCAAGAAGGCAAGGCAAAGAGTGAAGAGCAAAAGTTCATGTATTCAAGAAGTACAGCATCAACCCTAAGCTGTGAAGGGGAAGAGATTCAGGATTTTCATTTCTTGCGTTCTCTTGGTCAGGAAAAGGAGAGCATTATACCCGGAAAAAGAAAGGAGCAAACGCAAATTCGTCGTTGATATCAAATGATAAAACTTCTGCTGGGAATTTAATCAAACACCTATCGGGCGGAGAATAATTGTAAGAGACTCATAAAAATTAAAATAACCACCGTTCGCGATCGTTCTAAGAGGAGAGTGGATTTCATCCCAGAAATATATATATATATATATATATATATATATATGAAATTAAAAGAAAAAGAGGGAAAAATAAATCGTCTTAATTCATCAATATTATCAAAAGCATTTCGCTGATACAAAGATTTTATGTCATGATTCATAATACGACGAGGGTTGAAGATGAATAGATGCAGGACACGTAACACAGTGACCTTTTCTGCGGACAAAACGCAAACACGTCCTCTCATTCAACGTACAAAAGCCCTTACGCACTAACGCACGCATGCACGCAATACAAAAGCCACACCAGAAACATATACGACAGAAAGATGAACGCAAGAATGCAAATCCTAAAAGGTCACGGGAATGTCAGTAATTGGGGTTTTTCATTACGCTTCATTCGGTGCTTGGTGACCAGCTGCAGGGCTGTCGTCCTCCCACGGTTCGGTGGGCCGGAGTTGCTGGAGGTTCGGCCTAATGTAGAGGTTCCAGATCTCGAGCCAAATGAGGTCCTCGTTAGAACCCGAGCTGTCTCTATCAATCCACTCGACACAAGAGTGAGTGACTTGACCAGATTCTTGTGTTGATTATTTTCTTTTCTTTGGTTCTTGTTTTCCCGCGGAGAAATACAACATATAACAGGAAATGATGAATTGATTTTGGCTTGGTAGAGATGAATAGATTTATAATTTTTTTTAAATGAATATTGAGCTCAATAATTGCCACTTAATTGAAAATTTGGCTTCCGTCAATAAACTTAATCCTGAATTTTATGTGATGGCTAGTATCTGGTAAAGTTAGTTCTTTGCGAGGAGATGAACTCGGAGAATTGCGTTATGAACTTCATCGTGAGTTGGAATGTGTGGCATAAAGCAGCTTAAAGTTGTTATCGGTAATATCTAGCATTTGTTCTAGAAACAATTATTGGATCCCGTTCACCTGTTGATTAATGAAAATTTTGCTTTCTGGGACAACATTGTTATTGATTTAGCATTGTTTTGGTTCCTATTCCAGTGTATTTCCAAATTTTTCTGTGTGAAAACATTTGGTCGGGCCCTTTGAATCATAATATGTTAAATATTCTAAATTTTTATTCTTTCAGATGCGATCAGGCTATGGGCGTTCCTTATTTGAACCTCTTCTACCCCTCATTTTGGGTCGTGATGTTAGTGGTGAAGTTGCGGCTGTCGGAGCTTCAGTGAAGTCGCTGACTATTGGGCAAGAAGTTTTTGGTGCATTGCACCCAACAGCTGTGAGGGGTACATACACTGACTATGCAATTCTTTCCGAAGGTGAACTTGCCCCCAAGCCAGCATCAGTTACTCATGTGGTAAGTTTAAATCTATTTGTGGTTTCAAGCTGAAAATATACTTCGTTTACTGTTGCTAGCCTTCTTGTTTTTTATCTAATGTTGGTTTTTTGTTCGTCAGTTATTTGTGACTGCTCTATGTGTTACCCACATTTAAAATAATTTCATATGCTCCTATAGGAAGCAAGTGCAATTCCTTTTGCTGCACTGACTGCATGGCGTGCTCTAAAAAGTACTGCTAGGATAACTGAGGGGTATGTTGATTTTGCAGATTCAATAATTCCTCCTTTTTGGATAAACTGTGTTGTTGTACTTTCAAAGTAAAATTTCATAACTGTGCCGTGTATTCTGTCTACTGCTGCAATGAGGTTGTAAACAGTAAGTTGTTTCCTCTCTCTGTGTGGATGCTATGTTTTCCTTTTTTTTGGTTCCTCCACATCTACTAATTTTTTGGCAGGTTATCAATGATTATGTATTGTGTTGCTGCCTTTTTTTGTTTAAACATCATTGTGCTTAACGCTTTTGTTCAAGTCTGTACCCTTTTTTATTGTAACATTCCCATGTGTAGTTGTTTATTTATTTGGTCATCGTTAATCATTGTTCTCATCTCCACAGACAAAGGCTGTTAGTTGTGGGTGGTGGAGGGGCGGTAGGTTTTGCTGCAGTACAGTTTTCAGTAGCTTGGGGGTGTCATGTTACTGCTACTTGTGGAAGCAAAAGTATAGATCGAGTGCTGGCAGCTGGTGCTGAGCAAGCAGTTGACTATTCCGCTGAGGTGATGATATGATCAGTTTTGAGCTGCTATTTTTATATTTATCAGCTGTTTGAAATTTTACATTCCATGTCCAGACTATCAACTTGACTTGTCTTTTGTGGTTAGAATTTCTTTCTTTTTTTTGGGTCTAATCAACCAGCAACAATGTTAATTCTCAGGACATTGAATGGGCCATAAGGGGAAAGTTTGATGCAGTTTTGGACACTATTGGTGGACCAGAGACTGAAAGATTAGGCATCAATTTTTTGAAGAGGGGTGGACATTACATGACACTTCACGTAAGAAATAGAAGCTTTTTGTTATTGCTTTTCCAAAAATTTTTTGGTTGCCCTATTCCTGACTGCCTTCACATAAGCAGTTAATGAATTAATTCGCTTCTGGTTATAGGGTGAGACAGCATCATTGGCAGATCATTATGGATTAGCATTAGGACTTCCTTTAGCTACAGCAGTTCTACTGAAGAAACGGATGCAATACTTCTCTTCTCATGGAATAGGTATGGCAATTTGCATACTAAAATATTATTTATTGAGCAGGCAAACTGTGGACTGTTTTACCCAAGTAGTTTATTAAAGTTTCTTCTTTTAGCCCCATTGTTGGTTGCTTGTAAGTTGTTGAATATGACCATCATTCAATGTTGAGCTGGCTAAATAGTTGCTGACATATTCAGTCTATTCTGGAAAAATAGTGAACACAGATATCTGGTGTATAAACTTGTAAAAAGATTTTTGGTAATTTGTGTGGTAATTATGTGAGGTGGTCAGCGACAACAAATTATCTAATTTGCACAACTTGAGGATCAATCATCTGCTGGGACTTGGTCATCCTTTTCTTTTCCTGGTGCTTAGTTACAAAAATGTCTCTATTTCTGCCACTACTCTTCATGACCAAGTATCTTCCCCCTTTAGCACCCATGTGGAAGAGAGTTATAGGGTGCCAGAGGCTGCCCCCAATCCTAACCCCGTGTCTCCATATTGGTGAATTTTATTTGAAGAAAAATCTTCTGAAAGTGTCTAGAGAAACTTCTGCATTTGATGAGATGCTTCTGTGTGTTTGGCCTCATGAAGCTGTGCAAAAGCTTTTGTTGTAATCTATGCCTTATTATGCTGGGGAAAAGATGATATTATCTTCTTATTGTTATAAAATGCATGTTAATATGTGTAAACTTTCATGGGTTTAGATGATTGAACAATATTTGTTTTTCCTTTGATTGTCCAGAATATTCATACACATACATGCGGGCTGATGAAGAAGGTTTAGAAGAGATTCGCAGACTATCTGAAACTGGAAAGCTCAAAATACCAGTTGATAAAACATTTCCCATAACACAAGTGAAAGAGGCTCATGAGGCAAAAGACAAGAGGCTCATTCCTGGTAAAGTAGTTCTGAAATTTGACTGAAGTAGTTTCCACAACCTAATACTGAGGGTCTCTACCTGTGACCAAAAATATTTATGCAAATATGCCATAAGCATTCCTACAAATGTTATTTTAGGGAGGTCAATACGGCATTTTAGGACTGCTTTGTTCTGCAGTCACTGCCAGCTGTCCAGAAAAGGAAGTTTTGCGAGTAATGACTACCAATGTCAGGTAGATAAACTGTAAATGGTTTAAGAAACTGCCTTTGGGCTTAAAGCCCTGGGTGGTGCTAGGATACGTGGGGGTTGAATAGGTCTTTGGTTCAAAAAAGTGAAGTATTTTTATTTTTTTAAGTTATTTTTTTGTTGTCTTTCTTGTTATAGATGTCTTATCTTGGAACTATTTGATTTTATAGTTAGATGGGGGATCATTAGTTCCTCTCCCAAATTGACTTTTGAGTAATAAATTTGAGTTGAAATTTGTATACATCAAGCAAATGTGAGTGATGGCTTGCTTTGTAACTTCAGTTGGTCATAATCCCCTTGTGTCTTATGATGCTCAGATGTTTCTCAGTGTATAGCCAAAATTTGAAGATTTTATAGAGAGACGACTTCTGCATATGCTATTAGATGCACATGTCTGTGTAGTATAATAGTATCATAGATATATTATATTACTAATTGACCTTGAACATTTAACATTATTGGTAGTAAAGGAATGGAGCAAGTTAAAGAAAAGTTATAATCCTGAGAAACAATCCTTTGTTATGAGTTGATGTCAAAATTTGAATGATTGGCAAGTGTCACTTCAATATTTGTATGCATGACATTATCCCCAAATTTCTCCAATGGTTGAAGCCACAGGCCTCTCTAATAGTTGTGTTAAATTATGTTCCGAATACGTGGTAGAAGATTTTCATCAGTGAGGAGCATATGGGATGTCATTTGGCTGTAGCCTGTAAGCATAAAACCTTGTTGATGCCTTAATAATTCTCTATTCTGTTGAGATTAAAAGAACAATTATATTAAGTAATGAATTGAAAAGGGGGGTCTGGGCGATACAATGTCTTTGGATTTGGGTAATGGGCATGATTGAAATTCAGTAAATTTTCATAATTTTAACACTTGAATACTGGTTTATGAAGTTTGTCTTTCCAAATCTTATTATATCTCAATTAATATGCTAGGTAGGTAGAATAATACCGTAAATAACAAGAAGAAGTTGGCCTGGTGTTGATAAATGGTAGTGACGGTATGGAATGGGCAGGGATGGGAACTGGAACTCCGTCGGCAGGACCAGCCCAAGCTGATGATCTGTCGAGCCATCATCCAATCTTGACCCCTTAACTCTCCAATGTACTCGCACCTGCAAACGCAGTGGTCCAACATCCTTGCCTATGGCTCAGGCCAAGGTCATGTCACCTTTAGATCAGTTGCAAGGTTGGTGACTCCCCCACCCAACGTAATAACTCACAGCACGAAATGTGACATTTCAGATGGGTTTGTGCCGTAATTAGAAAGCCAAAATACGTACTTCAGAAAAGGTGACTGTTTTGTTTAGTCTTTAGAATTAGAGCGCAGACAAGGTGCTTCTAATGGTTGTTTTTGTCTGGTTGTGGTGGCAATTAAAGGCCTTTCTTTGGTCAAATTCCTCCTTTTCAAGTGAACAACCCCCTACCCTCTACCCATTTATTATGATTATTTATTTTTCTTTCTTGCGTTATTTCTTCTTTGAAGTTAGGGTTTCTGTTCATTCATGCAGTTTTGGCAGTCTGGGTTTCCATTAATTTAGAGCTAAAGTGACACGAGGCCGAGCAATCTACTGCGTACTTACCCTCAGTTCCAGTCAAAGTAAGTCTATTCTTTATGACGTGGCGATAGACCGTTGGTCGTGATGACTACCTGTAGTGGTCTTTTGAACAGTAGATGAGAGTTTCTTTAACCAGTCACGCGCTCTTTTTTGTACGTTTCTCAATGCAACGCGTGGGAGCATGGAGTGTTGGGACACAGCAGAGACCTCTGCCAACTGGGGGATGCACGATTGGCTGGAGAGTGATAGGCACGCAAGAAAAGTGGCGGTTGGGTTGGAAGTTGAAAAGAGGGAGAAAGGTCTCATCATTCGATTAAGCGAACATAATCACTCAGAGTGACCGTCGGAGTGTGGTCACGTGCATCCTTTGGATTCTTCTCTGTTTTCACCCCCACCATGTGATCGACACGCCCCCAAATTATACCCTTCCTTTTCGCATCCAATTTCCATGATTGCCACTTCGCCTCCCCCCTTACCAAACACAATTTTAGATTCAGAGATTATTTTTAAAAATAAAAATAAAGAAAACGGCTACTCGGTTGTTGTTGTTGGCTTCTTGTTGTGTGGGGTGAAGCGGGCGGAGAGAAAATGCCAATGGCACACACGGATGGCTATTTGATATTTTCCCAATACCCACTGTGTCACTTCCATCTTTATCATCTTCCGTTTGCTTTTTGCTTTACTCCGAACGATCATCATCTTCCACTATTCATTCAATTATCCAAATGCATGCATGCATGCATGCTCTAATTTCAGTAGTTTTAGTAGTAGTTTTAACAATGAAGCTTCTTGTTGCATAAGAAGGATTTTCATGAAATTATTATTGAACAAGGGCCATATTTGTTTGTGTTATTTTTCACTTTTGAGTCATGAACTTGTTTTCCTTTCTCATAACCTTTTCGCGGAGACACAGACTCCTTTCACTTGGGACACTTTAAACACTCTCTTTATATAAATGGAGAATTGACCAGCTAATCTTCCACTCCATAATACCGTGTAGGACATGTCGTCACTCACTGATATCCGTTATCATGCATGCCTCAGCATCACCTCTTTGTCACTATTTGTGACCTGTGTGGTCCTATTAGGATTTTGCTCTACTCCCATGGCACCAAATGTGTACGTACGCATCACATTTTATTGTTCAAATGCTGTTCTACCTTATTTTTTTGTTTTATATTTACGTAATACATATTTAAATTTAAAAAAAATTACTGTATTATCTTGTAATTTAGGCAGGGGAATAATTGTCAGTACAATAAAACGATGGGAAACACGAGTATGTGATATGCTGCCCCAATGGAAAACCAAAAGCGATAGTGGGGTGGTTTATCATACGAGTTACATTTTGCTGGTAAAGACAACCGGCATATCGTCGTCTTCCATTGAACAAATAAACCCCACCTCTCCTCCTTCCCCCTTCTTCGTCTCAATCAATCCACCTGCTACTGTACATGTGCAAACACAACACAACGTATCCCACAGTTCAATACGGCCAAGCTCTACCTGTTTCTTTCTTTACCCATAATATTAATAAAATCTCCGAAAATCTCGATCGTAGAGGTTCAAAACCATGCAGTAAAAAAGCTTTAAAAAAAGAAAAGAACAGAGCAGGAAATGGACGCAGACAGACCCCCACATCGCAACATAAGAAATAACAGCAGCAGCACAACAACAAGCACTAGTGAACTCTTCATTTGCTTCACATCACGCTTATCTTCTTCATCCTCCATGAAAATCTCTTCCAAATCTATTTTGAGTCCTGGCCGTGCTAGAGATTCTTCACAAATCTCTCTCTCCACCTCTCTCAGTAGAAGGTTGAGAAACAGTGGGAGCATCAAAGGCGGCCAAGCTTCACCCATGTTTCCGGCTACAAATGGGAAGAAACGAGGTTGTTCTTTTGAGAACCCCGAACCCTCTTCGCCTAAAGTGACCTGTATTGGTCAAGTGAGGGTTAAGACTAAGAAACAGGGGAAGAAGATAAGGGCGAGATCCATGAGTAGAAGAGAAGTCAGCTTTAGGAAAACAGAGCAAGCAACTAGCATCAACAGCAGCAGCACCACCACCAAAGGCCATAATCTCGATGCCAATCATTTTCAAGATTATGGGCACATGGGGCATCAGTTTCAGCAACAAGAATGCTTGCCTCATAGAAACCAGAGATGGGTTCACTTGCCCGTGACAATTTGTGAAGCTTTGAGAGCATTTGGAGCTGAATTTAATTGCTTTTTACCGTGTAGATCTTCTTGTATAGCAAACAACGGCCACAGAGAGAAGGAAGGAAAGGCGAACGCGGCGTCTAATGTTAATGCTGATGGAAGTTCTAGCTCCTGTGGGGCGGTGTTTGCACGGTGGCTTGTGGCGGAGAAGATAGAGTTGGTGGTGGGAGGAGAAGATAGAGGAGGGGAGGACGATATGCCGCGGAGGAGCCAGAGAAGGCACGTTTTCGAGGATATTGTTATAGAAGGAGATAAATGTGAGCCGAAAAGTGAGATCTTGGAGGAAGAAGAAGCGAGGGTGAGTATATGTATTCCTCCTAAGAATGCTTTGTTGTTAATGAGGTGCAGATCTGATCCCGTAAAAATGGCTGCTCTGGCTAATCGGTTCTGGGAATGTCCTTCTCCCCAATATGAAGTTGAGGATGAAAATGAAGAACATGGGGGAGAAGAGAGCCAACGAGATAGCCAAACGAAAATAGAACAAGAAATGGAGCAAAAAGGGGAAGTGTCGTCTGAAAAGTTGGCTTCTCATCAGATTATTGAAGAACATAAAATTCCAGAAGCAGAAGTAGAAACGGAAGTGGAGGACGAAAAGGATGCAGAATTTGTTTTGGATAGTGTCCAAGAGGAACAGATAAGCCAAGATATCAATGAAGTAGAAGACCGAGAAAAACAGAAGCAAGTTCAAGTAAAAGATCAGCCAGTGTTAGAAGAAGAAACAGTTCCAAGTGATTCTTCAGCACAAGCTCTTCAAGATTCAGATAACGAAGAAAATGTAGCCAAGTTGTTGCTGAAGAATGAAGACGTTATCAACGATAAACCTGAACCAGCTCAAGAACTAGAAAATACAGAGGCTTTTGCTGACATTGAGCAGAAAAGACCGAGCCTTTCTTGTTCCTCTGAAGTCTTTGTACAGCCCGAACAAGAATTTCAAGAAGATAAGCAAGGGCAAGAAGATGTAGTTGCAGAGGATTTAGCAGAAGAGGAAGAAATCGTAGAGAAGAAGGAAGAAGGAACAGAGAATACCGATGAAAGATCAAACACCGGAGACCCGGAAATGATCCTAGAACCGGAAACGGGTCAGGAGTCAAAGGAAGAAGAAAGTCAAAAACAAAAGGACTTGCTGCCAGATTGCTTGCTGTTAATGATGTGTGAGCCGAAGCTGTCGATGGAAGTATCCAAGGAGACCTGGGTCAGCAGTACGGATTTCATCAGATGGCAACCCCTGGAGAAAAAGCCACCGCTGCAGACAGTCAACCAAAAGGACGGCTGCTGCGACGAGCCCAAAAAGAGAGTCAGCATAGACGCTAATCCTGCGCAGCAGCACCAGTTATTAATGCAGCCGCCCAGGTCGTCCTGCTCTTTTCCAGCGGCTCCCCCTCTACCTCCGGCACTGGGCGCCCCGTCCGTGAAAACGATGAATACCATGATAGAGCAGAAGCTTGTAGGAGGCAAGCCTTCTTACGAGCCTTTTTCTCTCACTCGCTGCAAGTCCGAGCCGAGAAAATCATCAGCTAAGCTTGCGCCTGAGACGTGTTTCTGGAAGAATAGAAAGATTGAGCCGCATCGCCCTGCCACGTTCGGGGTCGGCGCGGCTGGAGTCGGGTTTTGAGCCTCGTCCATAAGAAAGGGTCAAAAGTACGGTAAGTTTGTATTGTATTGTATGGGTAACTTGTAGGCTGTTCCTGCTAGCTCTCGACTCGTTTGTAAATCTTCTATATTTAGTAATTCCCAAACAATTTTTTCTTTCTTTATTATTAGTATTATTTTAAAATTTCCCTTTTGTGCTGTGCCTAAAATAGGAGAAATTTGATGTTGAAAATACATAAATTTAATTAATTTTTATGAAAAAATGCATCAATTGAATTTGGGAGGGGGGTGTTTATGAAAGTGGTCAATTGTGGCCGTTAGATTGGTGTGATTAGGGAAAGATTGAAAGGGTTAAGCCAAGGATTTGATGGTGAATATGATTGAAGTGGTAGTGTGATTGATTGTTGAGGTAGTGGTCGTCTTGGTTTTGATTAGAATGATGATCTTTTTCCAACCATGACCTACCATTAACCTAACGTTGAAGACTTGGCGACCTGGACCTCATTGCCATTAAGGTCTTGGTTTAGTTATGAACTTGTAAGTTGGGGAAGGTCAACCAATCTCTGACTCATGGAGGACAATTGATGAGCTTGCTATTCAGGCTGTTATTCAGGGCAGTTTTATTTGTTAAATCCATCAGTGATTAGAGAAATTCGTTGTTGGTGTGACTATGGGAATTGGAGTGTGGCTTTGTTCTGTGAACTGCAAAATACCGGCATGGCAAATGCTGCCACAATTCATGGCCTTTCAAGGCCACTGATACATCATTTCACAGCCTTTCAAGTCCTAGACTTGTCCTCATCCATTCCAAACACAGTGTGTGGGTGGGTGTGGGTGTGCGCGTTCACTTTTTAGATAGGGACAAGCAGAAAGGTAAGAAGGTGAAAACCAGAAAGAACAGTTTCATGAGCTTATAATGGATCAAATATCCGGGGGCTAGCTGGAGAGATTTGGCCAGTTCTCCTTGTCCTTTTTAATGTAATCTCTGCATTCAGTTTGTGCATGACAGCTTATTTCTGATGCTTTACTTGATGGAACTATCTTGAAAATAGATGCTTAAACATCTAGAAGCACTTAACCGTCTATTAACTTTACTCGTGTCTTGGTAATTCATAGAACAAGGTAAAAACTTTAATGGCTGGTGGATGGCTCTCTCTTTTCTGTTTGCATGGGGACAAACATCGTAATCATTTAATGGAAAGAAATTAAGATGTCTGCCTAATTGGGGCTGGGCTCCATGCGGGACTCGGAACTTTTGCCCTGGAAATTTTCTCGATAACTTAGATGTATTTTGCCAAGAAAGCAACCATTCTGGGATCCATCCACATTTTTACATCTGAATGAATGGCAACATGCTAGAATTGTGAAAACTAAGAAACTGTGACAGGAAGAAGAGTTAGCAAACCAGAAAGGCATTACTTTTAAAAATGTTAAAAGAAAAAAGAGCCTGCTCTTGGTTTATCCTTTCTTTTGTTTTGTAGTGAGATTGTCAGCAGAAATGCTCCCACCTGTACGGTCCCAATGAACAAATTCCAAACAAAATAGAGAGGATGCTCAACTTTTTGAAAATGTAACCCCTAAACTTTGGTTGTGATGGTGCAGCATTATTTTCATTTCATGAAGTTGTTTCTTTTTCCTCTTTATCCTGCTTTCTGATATAAAATAACTAAAGAAGTCTTTTAACCACTGATTATGTGTCCTAAATTCTTGGAAATTTAGGAGAGTTTACTAATTTGATGAATAAAAAAAAATTAAGCGTGAATTTGCAAATTGCGTTTCTAAGTTGTCATCTTCAATTAATCGTCTAATCCCATACAGAGACAAGATGATAAAGCCCTTCTCGTTCTACCAAGTCCACTATGGTGTTCCCTGTTTGTTCTGATTCTTGATTACATGTTAAACTGATTGTAATCTTATGTAGCTGAGAAAGAGAATGATTTGGAGGAAGGAATACTTGGATGTAGCTTTAGTCCCAAGTGGGTTACTCATCATTTTTGGTTACCATCTCTACCTTCTTTACAGATGCCTGAAATTTCCGCATACTACCATTACTGGCTATGAGAACTACCACAAAAAAATCAAGGCTTGAAAAAATGTTGCAGGTTCAGGCACATGATAGAGGCTTAGCAGTAACAGTAATCATTTCCGCATCAACTTTCTTTTAAGGTGCTTTGTCCGTGCCAATTTCCTTATTAGTAAGCCAAATACAGATATTCCTGTGACCATGTGCAGAAGACAGTGACAAGGAAGTCTTTTCTGGTCAGTTGGACTCCTTACATCTACTTTGCCACAACTTGGCTACTGTAGTTTTTCGGTCCAATACTGATGTTTGCTGCTTCAGTTACTATGGTGACGGTTCTGCATATTCTTGACACAAATTCAACCCTGTTGCATCAGTTCCAACCAGACAAGTCGTAACCTGTTCATGAAGATCGGTTAACGTTAAGACATGTTTAATACCAAATACTTGAATAGAAGATGATATGCTACTGTGACAACCCAAACTGATTCAAAAATTTTCTTTTAGTTTCTAATTTTTTTTAATTTTTTGTACAAAACATATTACAGAAATCTATTTCTCCAATGTCAATTTAGATTTCCTCTTCCCTTATTATCTGAACTTTTTGCTGCAATTCAATTCAGTGCTATCTGTGGCATTCGCAACTGTTGTACTCAGTGAGCCTGATTGCTGTTCACCTTTTTTCCCTGTTTCGTTGCCACTAGAATCTTCCATGAACGAATTAATGGCAAGCTGGCCAGAGTAAAGGAACGAGCCAATTGAGTTGATTCCAAAAACAAATGCGGCAAGGTAACACAAACCATTCACAATAGTCCTGAAAGGATTTGAGTACGAAGTTAACAGAATAAAGAAAATAAGGAATAAAAACTTCATATGTATTTACGGTTGGAAGTGCTGAAGGAAGGCGGTAATGGGAGCTACCTTACGGTGATTGTTATTGATTGCCTCGCATGTCAAACGTTTTCCATATGGAAGCTGAATAAATTCCAAGTCATTGTCCTGGCACAGGTAAGCTTCAGGAAAGGTCCGAATTCAGTTATTAGCTCTTGGTGAAAAGCTTTCCCTGTTTTCCACTCAGGAGAATGAGCTTGGGAAAATTTTGAGTGATTATTCTGTGGATCTCCTTCGCAAACAGCTTTTTCACTTTGGAAGATCTGTCATTCAGGGTTTTATGTTCTTCAGCTCATGGCTAATTATTCATTTCAGTCCTTCCACAACGACTATATGATTTGATTTGCTCGGGGCTAACTTGTAAGCTGCGCATATTACAGAGCTCTAGTTGATTTTGTACTCAAACGTAACAGTACTTTTGCCCCGCCCAACCCATCTTGCTCGCACGTTTAAAATCTGATGCGATGGTACCTCAATACTGAGCATTTATAGTCTTTTTATTCATGGATTTAAAGCCATGAAGCAATTTTATCTGACCATGTTGAAATTTAGAGAACACTGGCTTCTTCTGGAGATACGTAAATTCTGGGGAGTCCCAAGTTATACATTACGAAGCTTCAATGCCTAAAATTGATAGTGACTGAGTTCAAAGGTACACACACACTGGAAAATACTGCTTTTAATTAAGGTTTAAACCCTTTAAATCCCAACACGTTATCAAAATTTCGGCTACTACGTGAAGCAATTACCGAGTTCATAATCTGTATTGTTCACTGCAACAAGTCTCGGGCATACAAATATCGGAAAGCTATTTTGAAAGAAACTAAAAGCAAGCGAAAAATGATAGTTAAGAGAGTTGCATGATTCTGGTTTCCATCAGTAAAGCAATAACCTCAAAATTTTGATTTTCTCCTTTCAACTAACATCGTCAGCACCAGGCCATTACAAACAAATTAAGCAAAAGGCTGCTTCATCATTGCTATCGACTTAAAAAGAGAACAAAGGCACAATGTCTTAAATTTACAGTGAAAAGAAGCCTCTGTGTTGGAATTAACGGGAACCAGTACGCCGTCTCTGAAAACAAATTTTGGATCAAACCCAATACGGGTATTTGACGAGGCATTTGCTTCAGCCACGAGCCAACGTCTCTTTGAAAAACCGAATTGGATGCTTATGTTCTGTATTGGATTACATTATACTACGTATTATAGTAATTAGTAATCAGTAAAAATGAGCTATTTACTCATTTATAATTAAAATTGATAGGGCTGTTCTGAAGATGCATAGATAAGAATACTGAAGATGAATATATAATACAGCCTCTGGGTAAGAAGAGAATGAAGATACGCAAGAGAGAGTAAAATTCGCACTTCTCTGATCTAGACATGGCATCTGCGTAGTTCAATTAGCTCAGTAACTGCAGCAGAGAATCCAAAATCCCGGTATTGATTGTAAGACTTCACTGCACTCACTAATTTCATCACTCAGCTTTCTTCTTCATCGAGCATTGTAAAATCTTCGATCACATCAGTCCCAGAAGATTGTTTATTGATTCTTCGCATTTCATCAATTTCGACTAGCAACAATGGGTCGCACACAACTTTTGAAGCCTGCAGTTTCTTAGGGCAGCCTAAGGGGAAAAATAAATTGTCAAAGATGAGCCAAACACTGAAATTAAAAGCTCAGATTAAAACTTAAAAAAACACAACAAACAATGTACCTGCTACCGGGCATTGAGCATTGGCATTCTTGGATTTTATGTAGGCCATGATTACTGTCTTGTCATATATGTGTTTACATTCCACACTGCACAAGGAGAATACACAAGGAAAGAGGTCATTCTCAAATTTCTAAATAACTAGATATGTTGAAGATTTAGAAGGTCTTCGCAGGTATGGGTTATCAGCAGATCTTGCAATAGTTTTGATGGAATATGTTAATCCGGGGCTGGTGAGCATCCATTCATCAATTATTTTCAAGCTGTTCATCATAGAAATTTGTAGTTGTCCACATTTGTCACTTTTCATTCCTGAAATTAAGAGTCTGATTAAAACAATTTCACACACTTTGCAGTTTGGGAAAGCTTAGTTGTGTCCAAATAATTTAGACTTCTTTTGATAAAAACATATCTAAATTCTACCACTCCATTTATAACATTCTCCCCACCAACGTACATTTAGATGTATTATCTCATTAAACAACAGGCAAAGTCACAGGAGGCTCAAATATGGCAGCTTCAATCCTCCAAGTATTATACAAGAAACTTGAACAAACATTAATTTGAACACTGCAGTTCCTATAGTCATAATATAAAAGCCAGCCAGTAAGTCTAGCAATTAAAGGAAAATAATCTAAAGGACCAAAAAGAAGGAAAAAAAATGTTTCAAGTAAACCTACAGTACCTGCGAACTGGTTCTACTAATTCAGTGATAGGTTTTCCACTCAGTGGGCAAGTGATATTCAAAAGGTTGCATTGGGTACTGGTCATTATAATGTCCTCCTGCTCTTCACCGGGCATTGGTTCTCCTGCATGATGAACATTCTGCAAGGAAACAGTGAAAACAACACCAAATACAAAATCAGAAAAAAATAGACGCAAGCAAATAGTGGACATAAGAAAAATTGATAGACTTGGACATGATTTCTATGATATTTTTCAAACATGCAATGAAAATTTGCATTGACTACAGCTGAAGAGTTAAAGCTAGTCAAGTGGAAAATAGGATGAAAATTTGCATTGCCATATATACAACTTCTTCCATTTCTAGTTCATAAGTATACTTTTAGAGTTTTTGTTGGTTGCCAAGGGAAGAGTCTAACTGTTGTCCCTCTCTCTCTCTCTCTCTCTGCAACCATATATTCCATCTAAACTGGTGAACCCAAAAATATAATTGGCAACATCTAACCTAAAATATATATCAGAATTTTGTCCAAAATATCTGGAAGCATACCCAGACAGCTTCTCTGAATTGACGTATATGTGGATCTTTCTCCAGAACAGAAGATGTACCAGCTTTGACCTTTGCAGCCTCATCCTCAAGCAACTTCTTAAAATCAGTTAACTGTAGTTCAAAAATTAAATCAACAAAGTTTATTAAAGAGAAGAGTTGCTACACGTGAACAAAATCTGTCAATTGAACAAATAAAAGAATATTTGTGATCGAAGAATACAAGCATTAGTGATTGTAGAATACAAGCACCTCTGTCCCAGGCTGATATGTATTCCCAATCGATTCAATGGCTGATGAATGATGTGTACAGTCAACATAAGCATCCACCAACTGGATTGCAGCATCTTCTAGCTCTTTCACCTGCAATGGTGACCAATTATCAATTCATTTGATATGTCAAAACAAAATCCCATTGCACCATTCTCAACTGTTATTTATCAAATCAAACAAATAATACATCCAACATAATAAAACTGGGTTATCCTTCAGAAGAAAATGGAAACCACATTAACAGCAAAGAATAATTCATGACAGAGCCAGGAATGAAAGCAAGAAACCAAAATAGAAGTGGCTGGGTATATTATACGCAAATCACAGACAAATGACCCAAAATAAACATGAACGAGGTTCGAAGGAAGCAAAGAACTCAACCAATAGTAAAGTCTTTACAAGGCACCACATCATCTAACCCACAAGTACTGTCCCTAAGCAAGCTGTACTAGTCAACAGGAACCACATCATTTAAGGAGAGGACTTAAACCCAACTTATAGTCTAATTCCTCCAACCAATATAAATAAATAAATAAATAAAAGATCTTATACAGCAATGTGGCTGAAAAGTTTTATTTTAAAAATCCAAACATTGGTTTCTTTCAACTTTTTATATCTTGTGACAACCAGAGTGCATGTGAACACAAATACATCTACAACCAAACACATTGCCTTTTAGATTATCAGTGAGAATACCATTTGAGACTGATTATCTCTTTCCAAATCAACTGCAATTTCCTTCATCAGACCCAAAGCCCTTCGAATTTCCTGCAACAAACAATGAAAAATTCAAATCATAAAACGGTTGCCTGAGTTTCACTTGAAAGCATTTCAACATTTTAGGTGTTTTGTCCAAAACAAAACATATCCAACGCAAAAAAAAAGACTTGAAATGATTATGGAAAAAGCGCTTAATAAGTGCTTTTGCATAAAACACCTACACTCAGAGGCGCTTTTAGAATAAGGGCTTCCAAATGGACGTTATCACACTTAAAACACCAAAAGTATTTCAATAGGCTACAGAAACAATGAAGCCCACAGCAGGAGCAACCAATACGTTTTTGTCACATCACATATTCCACGTCTCTCTGGGGAATTTGATCGCTCACCAAACACAGACTTAGGCTTCGAACATGAGTAATCATTATCTATCAATCAATTAACAATCTTACACAACGCTGAGTTTCTTTTGTTGTGTTTCTGAAAACAAAAAGGTAAGAATGATTTTGAATTTTCGAAGACAAGAAAAGTGGTCGGAAGGACAACAGATACTAACAGTGACCAGAGAAAAATTGTCATTGTGAAGCGTTGTAGCGGCGTTTTGGATTCTTCCAGTGACGCCGTCGTGACGCGAACCGGAGGAGGATGCCATCTTGAGGGAAAACGCAGCGAATTAGCGAACCAAACTAGTGAATCCGTCCTTTGCCACAGCAGTCGAGGGATTCTTATTTTTGGAGGGAGAACGGAAGACTGCGAGCCTTGCAGGGGGGAAATCTTTTTTGAAACGCATCGTTTCAGTGAGTGTTCTGTTTTATAATTTGAAAAAATATATAAAATATTACACGTTTAAAACACCAAGAAAAAATATGAATATCAAATATTTTCGGCCCATAAAGCTGAAATTTAGGCCCAAAAGAAATGATGAGAAGGTACAAGTCTAATTGATCAAGTTTAACAACACGGAAATCCAATCGATTCTCGCCACATGGCACTTACTCTTATTGCATACACAAAATTACAAAGTCACCCTTAATTAATTTCTCTATCTAGGTTGCTGCTTGCATAATAATTACTCTTATTATCATAGCCAATAATCTCAGCTCCATGCAGATCCACCACCGCCAATCAAACAAGCATAGAGCTCGTGATCAATTTGCATAGGCTGATTATCAAGATTATGATGCACATAGTTATAATCTTCATGCAACAAGCTAAAGACGGAGCAGCAGCCGTTCTGATCAGTACAAGTAGTAGTAGCAGCAGAGTAATTGTTGCAAGAAACAACGGTAGTACTGTTTGTTTCCTTTGCTTTCTGATTGCTCAAAGCAAACAACAGCTCTTGAGTCTGCCTCAGCTCTTGTCCGAGCTGCTTCACATCTTTCTCAAGCCTCCTTTTGTCAGCCAATGCAATCTCCAGCTTCACTTGAATTGTGTTATAATCAAGCTCCAGGCTCTGCGTCTTCCACCGGGCTCGCTTGTTTTGGTACCAAATGGCAACCTGTCTTGGCGGAACCCCCAGCTGGTTTGCCAGCTTCTGCCTAAGCTCTGTGTCGAGCTTCTTGTTGGTGGTGAAGCTTCTCTCAAGCAGCCTCACTTGGTCTTGATTTAGCCGCCTCCTTTTGCTGTGAAATTTTTGTGGGTGTTTTTCCTCTTGTTGGGATTGAAAGATATCCATAAATTTAGATAATATTGACAATGGAAATGATTGAATTGAACGAGGCAAGTGGGTTCTATATAATCTTTTAAAAGGGGAAATTCCAAAGTATTCAGATCATGAATTGTAGACATGGGAGAAGGGACCTAACCTAGTAAGTACCCTATTAATGATGACTTGAAATGTTAATAATGATAGTATTAATTAATACTTGCATTATATTATACATGAGTGTTGATCTTCACGCAAAGTTGGACCTACTTTCTCAAATCTAAAACACAATTTTTATATAATTTAATTTAATTAGGATTAATTTAATGGCTAAAGGTAGTTGAAAATCCATTTTATTAATTGCAAAATTAAATATTATATTGGGTAGATAATTAGTTGCAAATTGCAATCACTTAATTAACTCCAAACCAGAAAGTCAAAAGAGAAAAAAAATGAAAACTCTTATCACACTTGGCAACTTGCTAATTGTAGAAATTGTAGAATAAATTGGAGCAAGACTTCAAAGCAGACAGTTGTCCTTCTTGAATTTGACCTCAACTTGATTATCCTTCATCACCTTTCTTGCTGTGAAGTAGAATGATAGTTTAGTCAACATGTTTGTTATTAAATTGGTAAAACCATTAATTCGAATCATGTATTATATTACTAAAATATGTATGGGTCCAACATATCTATTATTGTATTTCTAAAATATAATATGTGAATTCTTGTTCAAGATAATCAAATATTATCTTCTACAACTGCCATGTTCGATCAATATTCACTTCCTTTGATGGAGACCATACATAGACTAAGTGCATGTATGTGTATGGATCCTCATCCAATTTGCATGGACTAAGAACCCTAATAAGGGTTTTGATTTAGACACTTCAATTGTGTCCCTAAAGGTAATGCTAAAGCTTAAAAAAAATTAAAAATGGGATAGTTATTGCAATTGAAACAAGTGAATTGATACAAGATTTGGATAGTGGGATGAGTTACATCAATGTCGTTTGGAGGGCTTACAAAAATTTCCCACCATGGGCATCACCAATATGATGTGGTTGTTGAAGTCTCTATTCATGAAGCTATGAATTGGGATGTTAGCCATTGATGGGCAGGAGCAGCAATTCTCTCTCTGGTCTCATGTATGAAAACGAAATGTTCTTTGCGAAACCCTTAAGGGATAACTAGGGTTAGGGTTTTGGTTTTTGACGATACACAAATTGTTCAAGATTGAAAATTGGACAACATCAACATGGAAATCAAAGAAGCCGACCAGACTTTTGATTGAAACTTGAAGGTGATGGCAGAAAGACATGCAGAAGTGCAATGGCTCAAAACATTTGAAACAACGAGGGGTCATGATGCTAACAATTTGGGTCCCGGCTGCCGGGACTTGCGTAGCACCTCCGCCACTTCTAACGGGAATAAGCTTTCAGTCGGGAGACAGGATTAATTCACGTTAGCCACAATCCATGGCAAATAGATGTGGAATCGGCAAGGCTTGTTTTGTGTAGGTTCCAACTTGCTCACTGTTGCAATTATCATCTTGTATGTGTCACTTATCTCACGCAGAATAACATACCCACAATGTTATATGATCGTAACATTTGTATCAAACATAGTTTCGATCAAAAGAAAGGAAAGATTAGTAGTTTCAATCAAAGGAATGGAAAGATTAATCAAACTAATTCGATAACAAGTGACTGATCGTACGAATAAGATTGGTTTTAATTAAGCTTAACAGTGTCTTTTTTTAATTAACTAATCTATCTCAGATGACTAGCCAATTATATAATAAAACATTAAACCTTACATGCCAACTAATGATTATAAAAAGTTGAAAGGAGGAGGAGGAGGGGGAGAAGAATCTAATTAGAATGAAAGAATGAATCTCAATAAGGGATAAGATCAATAAACCAGTGAATAGTTTTTACAGGGAGCTTAATCAGGAACATTGCTGAATTTGCGATTCCAGCACAGCATATACAACAAGGACAAACACAACTCACGAAGCTCCTGCACGCATGCGTGTGGGTTCAATGATTGGCGGCATTAATATAAGTAGGTAATGTGATCAGAAAATTAATTGACAATGAAATGAAATGAAAAGACTTACCCGACAAACCAAAGGACAGCTCCAGTAAGAGAAAGAACGAGAGAAAGAAGAGCAAAGGGTAAGCCTATGATAAAAGCAAAAGGCTTACAACCAGCCATGATTCTCTCTCTCTCTCTCTGCTCATTTTCCTCCCCGGTTTTCTCTGCTTCCCTCTTCATATACCAACCCAAGAGCTATTTCCGCCAACTAATTCCTTTTTTAATTTCTCCAACAAATATTATTCCATTTTAAGCATATTTGAGTTGTCGAATCCATCCATTTTCCTGCTAAATAAGTATTCTAACTTCGATTATCAACGCTAATTTATTGAATTATGATATGGTTTTCACTAGAAATATCAGTCAAATTAAATTCATTATAATGATCATTCATTTTGTGACGAATGTTAACATCTTGATTGTACTTAAAACATTATCAACGTGGTGTTGGTGATGCTAATAAACAATCTAAATGATGAAAAACTACACTGTAATGATGCATTAATTATCTAGCACTCGATAAATTTAGATGCTAAAATGATGGGTTTTCTTAACATTCAAGCCTAATATATCAGCTCTTCATCAACAACAATAACAGTAATACCATTTCAATTCATTCAAGTCGTAACACATCAAACTTGGGTTCATGGACTAATGATAATAACAATTAACACAGAAGAGTTCTGTCGTGGCTAGGCAAATTGCCATTACTGCATGTGATGATTGAGGTGTATGATGAATCAGTGACATCTTAGCATGGTGAACAGGTGATGGAGTTTCTATCCCTGGAAAACCAAATTCTTGAATCGGTGCAAAACTTCTTCTGGAATTCATGGGAAATAATGTTTTCAGTGAGTGAATAGTACAGGGTAAGATTTGGTAGAAATGTTTCCAGAATGACCAGACGTAGCCAATTTTATATGGAATGAAAGACGAACTATACAGTGAAAATATTTCTTAAAATTTGCTTCTCAATTAAGAAACAGAGAGCTTGGGCTCTTCTTGCAAAAGGCGATCTCATTTCTACTCCGCAAAATTTTCTTATTAATTGATAGTAATCATTCAGGCATTCTCTTCCGTTTGTTTCATGCTCAGATTGCCCGGCTAATTCTGAACAGAACAGAGACACTCTGTTCAACTTTTTGTACAATCTCTTTGTTGCCCTTTTTCCTTTCTCCATTCCAATTAGTCAAAGTAAACAGACAGCTTTTGCAACATCTCAAGTAACAAAGCTAAGAAGCCATTTTGACATGGCAAAGCTATTGAATGAATGATTGTCACCTTCTGCTAAATTAGTAACAAAGCCTCTAGATTGCTCAATTCAAGCTTTTCATATTCATTAACAACAAAAACAGAGATGAAACATCATACAGAAGGATTTAGCAAATACACAGAAAGAGAATCATCGACAATAAGGCAACTAACTGCAAGATCTGTGAACAATATTGACGTTTTCATTTGTGGCTAAGAAAAAGTATTGGAAGTGCTTTCCAAGAAAACACTTATATGATTTTTTTATAAATGCTTTTAGAGAAACTAATTTTCTTTCAAGTGGCATTTTATAAAAGCACTGTCAATCATGTTAACTATTGTAGTGACCTTAAGAAAGATGGAATACAGAACCAGTTAAAACAGGAAACTCAGTTTCCTAAGCAATTGTCAAACTTCTAATGAAAAGCTTCTTGGTTGAGAGTAAGCAGACCAGAGGAAGTGGAACATTAAGCTGCTATTATCCATACAATTAGTACAATCACTAAATCATTCAAATTTTTGAAGGTTATAGAACCAAACCTGAACTATGCTGTTAAGTTCTTCTGTTGTCACAGCAGTATCGGGATTGAATTCCACTGACACAACATTGATATTAACTGATGAAGTCAAAGTGATTGTGTATAAAATGAAACTCTTATCAATCAACAATCTGACGTACTTTCACAGCTGCTATGGCAACAATCAAAGTATGAAGTAAAATTGTGGTATACATTTATATCAATGTTGATGACTAGAAACAAGGCTGCAGTGATTGATTATGCTATATGTCAATGTGAACAAAAATATAAAATAACTGGACTTCTGAAAAAGCAATATATTTCTTCACAACATACATACACCATGGCCAACTTTCTGAAATAGGATGATTATTGGCTGCTTTGTTGACAGACTTGAATTTCTAATATAGCAGTGATTGTTCGGCATGCCTTTTATAGAAAGATTTTATCCTGCCTAGACCTTCTTCCAAAGAGTATGGATCAACAGCAAAGGTAATTCGTATCCAATTCTTTAGCCCTACAGTAGTTCCTGCAAGAGAAATTGATGTACTTCTCAATCATTGGCATTTATGATGCAGCTAGAAAACCTCAACAAGTACATAATGCTAAAGTTTTGCGGAATCCAATGGAATAATAAGATAAATGACGGTCTGTTGTGCAAGTCAAAACTGATATCTAAAGCAGAAACAAGAAATATGTCCGAAACTGAAATCTGTAAATTGTTAGTTTCTTACCAGGAAGAATGATCACAGATTCCTCTTTTGCTAGCTTGAAACAGAAATCAATATCATCACTTATATCATCCAGGAGGGAAAGATTTAGTTTCAACTGAATCAAATTAAACAATAAATGAATAAATCAGCAAGATTAAATTAATGAAGTCATTCATTTCAGCCACAAAGAGCTACTCATTCTGCTATTTCCTTACCATTAAAGCCATAGATCCCTCTGGTTTGTGGGGACAACTAATGCAAGGGATCTCCTTTATCCTATCACAACAAATTTCTGATGTCTGCTTCAATAAATTAAGATTTTTCTTGAAGAAACCCTCATCAGTTTGCTGAAGAATACTAGGAACTGCTGCCTAACATACCAGATATATTGTACTGATGAGAAACAAAATATGTTATGACTTGTTGCATCGGCTGAAATTTAGATGAAAATTTTATGTTTTCAGCCAAGTTAAAACAACCCAATGTATTCAAACAAGCTTATAAGGTACAAACCTGAATGAAAGTTGCCGGGCCACCCAATATATCGAAGTACTTCTTCATACGCTCAATAACCTAAGCAGACAAGAATGGGACAGAATCAAATGAAGGATTAAGAGTTAATTATGAAAATCACCCCCCATGAGAAGTAGAAAATGCAAATAAGGAGTAAGTAACAAAATTATGGTCTATGGCAATCATTTTCCCTGGCACAAATGGTGAATACAGCATACATGCATCTAAGAGCAGTAAGAGGCACAACTGAGAAATAGACTACCTCACTTGAAATTGCTAATCAAAAGTCTGGAAAACAGTAGCCTCCTTAACATCCAAAACCCAAGTATGTGTTGGACATAAACAATGTGAAAGAGAGAATTCCAATACAACTATAAGCATTAATCATGTTTGCGGTCAAATTGTGGGTGAGGAAAGTATTGTCATCCAAATAGACACATTTTATAAAGTGTGGCTGCTCAAATCTGTTAAGCCTTTAAACAAGCATAGATTTAAGAAGCTGTAGATAATGTTCCCTACACGTATTAAAGACAGAAAGAGATAGAAAGAGTGAGTACCTTGGGTTTTCTAAACATGCCGGCGGGATCAGTTGTCACAAACCAACCAAGTCGCCATCCGGGTACTATCCATCTCTTTGATAAAGATCCAAGAGTAAGAACTGGAACTGTCGATCCAAAAACTCCCATTGGCACAAATGGGCTACCCCCAAAAGCAAGGTGCCCATAAACTTCATCGGCTATAACAAGTGTTTTTAGCTTGTTTGCAGTCTCTGCAATCTAACCACAATACACAAACAATTCAGTTACTCCCACTTTTTCAGACAAAGTTTTAAGTCACATTCTTTGTAGCACTTGACGCTACATTTCAGTACACTAACCTTCTTCAAATGTTCATAAGAGTACACATTTCCACAAGGATTCCCGGGGTTTATGATCACCAGTGCAACAGTATTTTGATCCACAAGAGATTCAATAGCATCAAGATCAACCTCCCAGCCATTCTCAGGCAGAAGATCAAAATGCCGGACTTCAATATGTCTAAAGGCAGCACAGAGTTCATAGATGGGAAACCCTGGCCTTGGAAGCAAGATATTTGCACCAGGATGAGCGAGCATTGCCATTGCAACATCAATGGCTTGCGTGCAGCCAGATGTGATAAACACATCATCAGATGTTAACTTGTAAGGAAGATCACGAGACAGATATTCAGCAATTGCCCTGTTAAAATAGACTTAATAGAATCAATATTACAAACGTGCAAGCATTGCTACGTGAATATATAACTATCGATTATTAGAATGAACCAAAACATCTCCCTAAAGGAAATCAGACGGGTAAAATAGACGAGATAAGACCCAATTTGTCACCCAGATCCAAAAAACCCAGAATGTTACTCCTAAAATTGATTTCAATTGCAACTGTGAGAAATTAATAACTAAACCAGGCTGAAGCAAACCCATTTGAAAATTACTTCTTATGTTACCTTCAACTACAAGAATAACAAGAAATCTGTAACTAAAATAAAACTTAACCTGATAATTACTTGCTTGAATCTAATGAAATCAGAACAGAAATTTTCATGCCAACAAGAATTAGCAATTTTTTTCCAGGAAACCCAAATCATTGAATAGAAAATCAAGATGAATTAATGTAGAAAAAACTCCTCATAATCAAGAATCAATTCGACAAAAAGAAAAATTTAAACAATAATCTATAACTATCGAACCAAAAACGATATGGTGTAACTCAAAAGAGGAAAAATTAAGAGATTACCTTCTTGTTTGAGGAAGACCAACAGTGGGGGCATAGCCATTGAACTTGTCAGATTGAAGAGCATCAACAACGGTTTCTTTTGCAACATGAGTAGTGTGAAAGCAAGAATGAGCAGTTGGGTCACCCATGCCCAAAGAAATCACTCTCTTTTCATCCTTCTCATCTACGTTCTGCATCAACAGACTCAGAGTCCCCTTGATAGTGATAGTTGAAGCTGTATTGTCAATTCCAAGGTTCGTGTGTCCATTGCAATCCATCCTTTTCTAACAACGGCGCCAAGTACAGCTACAACTCCTGAGTTTCTGGTTATTCGTCTGCCAGGACAGTGAGTTATTGGTTTCTGTCTGGAGAGGAAGAATGCCAGATAAGAGAGACTGATGGGAGAGAGAATCAGTAAATGTTCAACACCACACGTCGCAACCCCCTCTCTGCATGGAAACAAATTAAACTTGTGGTTGCTTACAAAAACACAAAGAATTATGATTTCCATTTGCAATTTTACATTGTTCGTACTAATTCCATTGATTACATTAAATTTTGTAATTAAGTTTTTTTAATAACAGAATTCACATAAAATACAATAAATATTTAAAATTTCTTACCTTTAATTAACACATTTTTTTTTCTTTTTAAAAAATGAAAAAATGGAAATAAAATTAAAAAAAAATTATGTATCCATTAATTTGACACGTGTAAATTGCAGCTTCCCCGGCACAAAAATTGAAATAAGCTTTTGAGCACGCAATTGTTCATGTCCTTTTCTTATTCTTAGTGGCCTTTTTGTATACTCCTTTCAATAAAAAGGACTTCTTGTTTCTTTATCCCCGTTGCTTTTGATTGTACTTTTTCGTAATTTTCATAGTTTTGTAATTGGCCTTTTTATATTTTTTAAAAATTCAAGTAAATATAAAACTTTTGTATCGGTAATTTAATTTTTATTATATAAATAATAAAAAAAGATAATTACTCGTTTTATAAATAATAAAATTTATTTAACAATCGACAAAAATATCATTCATAGCAAAAATCAAGCTTAATGATTTTTTTTTCAATAATTATTTCATTAATTTTAATGCAATTATTGAAGATTATGTATTTAAATATGAATCCCAATATTAATATTTAATTATAAATTAGATCTAGGAGTTGTATGCAAAGTGTTGTGCTAAACACATCCAACAATATTTCTAAGTTCGCCTAATAGTTTCTATTTTGTGAATGGATTGGGCTTTTATAAAATTCGTGAAATGGGCTGTTTAGATCCATCTTGGCCCAATTTGCTAATATTTATAGATATTATTTAATTCTGCACGTTTCAATTGGAGCTAGAGAGAGAGATTGGAAACAACTGAGATCGAGACAAGACACGACATGATGATGGGGACGTCTTAGATTCGACAAGACATATCGTTTGTGGGTCCTATCCTATCACAAAAGTCACAGCTAACCACGTGGCGATCAAATCTTATTACCTGCTGTGATTTTGATATCAAGATCAAAGTCTCAAAAGTCACAGAATTGTCACAAACTATCGCTGCTCCGTAAATAAGGAAAATGAGTATTGATATCAAGCTATCATTTCATTCTACTGTTGTTTCTCTTGTCAACATCATCAGACGGTGACAAGTACAACGGACTAAATCATGGGGTTGAGACACCCAACTAGACCTAGTTTCCAAGACTCGGACACATCATATTCATGACTAAATTCTCAATTTATTTTATGAAAATAAGGAAATTTACCTGATTTCTGTATGAATTTGCTTAAAACTCGATCTTCTCCTCTTGCCACGGGAGCTTGCGCACCTCCAATAACCAGTAAATGCGTTGCAGGACTGGGTTGACAGGATTGTGGTATTTAAATATACAAAGTGGGGCATGGTCTTCAATTATAAGATAAGTTTGATGATTCATCGACGTATGACGAGGGATGCAGCGCATAGAAGATAGACCATTTTCGGATGTCTATCCAACTGCATTTCCACGAGAATGAACCAAACATACCTAATTCTAATGGGTTTGTTTTGTCCATTTTTCTCATCAAGTTGTATCTGCGTATGAATTCGATAAGAGTCGCATGATATTTTATTTCGGATCCAAGGTCCAAGCCTTGGAAGTCCGAATTCCGAACCATTTACCCATCCGTTGTCTTTAGATTTGCCTTTGGATGTGCAACGGAGATTTCATACCTCTGCTAGAGATTTGACTTTTATTATCGTCTGTTCAACATGGAAAAAACAAAGATTTAACCCAACAGGAAAAGAAAATTCTACCGACTACGTCAACGATGGGATTGGTAAGAGTGAAATCACATGAAAACCATTGTCTGAGTATCATTTTGATTAATGCTGTGCTGTAACACAACAAATTGACATGATTGCCGATTGTTGTACATTGACAAAAACTCTTTCTGGGTTTCTAAAATATCGAAAGCCATGTATCAAAGTAGTTTCCTAAAGTGGACTTTCTTGTTGACAGTTGCTCTGGATTGGTGAAAGAACACGCTCGAACCATTTTGGATTAAGCTGAGTTGAGTCTCATATCGCGGACAGCATGCACGTATTGATTTCTTGCCCTAGTGATACCACAGACAACGAAAAATGGAATCTAGAACATTGATGAAATGAAATGAGAGACAAAAGTGATAACCCCCCCCTCCCCACAATGTCAAAAAGGTTGTCTCTGTCAAGTATTTTTAGCATGTACAATACCCGTTTGTTGAAATGTCTCTTAAGAAATATTCTAAGAAAGGATGTGTGAATCAATCCATTCCCCAGCTCTGTCAACATTTGAAGAAATTTGGGTCTTTTGAGCGTATACTCCTCTCACTGGTTACTGTCTTCTGGCAAGAAGAAATGTGTTTTCAATGCCTTGTAGATATTTATTATTTTATTAAATGAATTTTATTTCAAATTGTACGGTACAAAGACAACTCCTTTTAAAGGAAGTATTTTTAATTGAGGTGACCAGAGCTTCATGTTATGCCAAAGGCTTTTAAATTAAAATAAATAAAAGGAAAAAATAAAGTTTTGGACTCGAAACCCAAAGCAAAGCACACAGAGCAGCCGTAGGCGGAGGGCGGCGCGGCTGACTTCACCTTGTCGTCATTCACAATCCGCAGGCCCATCTCTCGAGAACTTAACCCTTTCGGTCTTCTCTTTTAATAAAACAAGAAAAAACGATTCTTTTTTTTAAAATGAGCGGTTTAAAAGTCAACTGCTTTCTGAGTACGTAAAAGGGTTAGTTTTGCAGAAGAAGGCAAGTGACTTAACAGCTGTCTGGCTTGAACATTAGACGAACCCGGTCTGAACCGGATGGTTCGGTCATAATATTTTAATTGGAAAATAACATCTAAACCCCTGAGCTTACATGCATTTTTATATCAAACCATGATTTATTTATTTTTAACAAAAAGATCACTGACTCACTCTTAGTAAAACAAGTAAAATGCCTTTGGTGTAAAGATCTATTTGTCGTTTGTTGATAAGCTATACATTGACCTGGCTATTTTCATTTTATTATTCAAAAAATGATACTCCTTAATTGTTATAAAAGAAAATATTTCTAAGTTTAGTACATGTTCAAGCGTTGGTTTGTCTTTTCTTTGTGCACTACTGTCTCATTACATCGTCAAAACTCTTTGTTATGTTGATCCAAACTCTCCTTAACTGTGTACCAATTCGATGTATTAAGAAATTTTATTACAACAATCCTTGCGTTGTATTAAAAACCAGGAGCTGAAGCATTGGCGTGGAGAACAGAGAGAGAAAGAGGGAAGCTGTAAAAGTGAAGGCAAAGTAATCCAGGTGGGCAAAAAATGGAGAAGATCAATGGGGGTTTTATGGCCTTTTCCGGATAGATACTGCGAAGAGACATTGACAGACTAGAGAAGAGCGGAGAGATGAAAGAGGGAAACAAAGGATTGGAATGAAAAAGAGTGAGGAAGAGAGAGATTTCCACCGGCAGCAAGTATGCAGATTGATGATATGATTGATGTAACTGTCTGTGACGGGTCGTCTCAAAAACCGAGAATCACGCGTCAAAATCTCAAAACATCAATCTTTTGATTTTGATTGATTGATGGATTGCTTGAATTGATGCATGCATCGGTACGGTTAATCATTTCATCCCTTAGAAATTCTAACACAAAACAAATGCTACAGAAGAATATGTATCCATGTCCGTCTCTTGGCTGTAAAATTAAACACATCACACAGCAGAAAACCAACCGCTCTCCCCACTATGTCTTCTCGCCCCATATATCACATTTTTTGGTATGGATTCAGTATTCCCAGTATCAGTAATATTTTAAATTACAGTAGTAGTATGACTGAAGACAAGTCTAATGGAAACCAGTATCATGTGTCCCTGATTTAGATGCGACATCTTAATATTGAACTTTAGTTCTCTGTTTCGTATAAATTATAGGAATTGGGGAATTGCAGCATCCTCGTTTTGTTCTATAAAATGAAGTTCTGAGTGCAGATCGTGTGGAAACAAAGGTGAGAGTTCCTTTGGAAATGATAATCGAAGCGGACAATTGTCATGATAGCATGCATGCATTCTGCTGCACAGCAACTCTTTTGCTATTTTGGATACGATTCCGTGAAAATGATGGCCAATGGCATATGATGCTTGGTTTGTAATATGAGAACGACTATGAAACAGTTAGGTGGATCAATCACGTGAGTAAGATTTCAACATCAGTCAGAATCCTACTGTTCTTACGTGCAAAATTTTTACAGTTTGCAGTGGTTGAAACGTTAATTTCATCAGTAGATATATAGTAGTAGCCAGAATTGATTGGTGATGGACATTTTTGAAATGGAAAGGCAATAGATTGAACTCACAAGTTTTGACACAGAATGGTTGAGACTTCAATCTTATAAAGGATGGGATTAAAGTCAGTTTTAAGCAATAGTAACAGAACTGTTACCAAAACTAGGGCTCTGCATCGCACACAGAGAGAGATGGATAAGGCCTGGCCATGCTAGTGCTGCGAAATTTAGTATGCAAAATGCACCATGAAAAAGGAGGAAATTTTTAAAGTTTGTACGAATACTTGTTACGTCAACAGCAATTGATGATCATGATCGTTTTGGGTATACAAGGCCAGCCAGAGAGGTGGTACCTAGCCCGACTGGGTGGGGTAAAGCACTTCTGCTTCTCTCTGTGGAAATCACTTTGTTCTGTGTGTTAAACTGTGGATGTACTATACTCAGCATAAAAATGTTATGTGTAACTAGCAAAAGCAACTGTAGCCTCAGTCATCCATATTATTGGGGATTCGCAGGAGCAGAAGCAGAAGCGGAACCAATGCTATTTCACTCTGGGCTTAAGCACACCGAATCCACAACAAACAACTGAACATAAACACTAAACAGACGAGATCTTCTGTTTATAAACCCGAGAAAGATTTGGAGAAATAAATCGGGTGTGAACCAGGCACCAGTCACTTACCATAGATTCAACGCACAAAGTTTACATTTGAAGTTTTAAAATCTTGTATAAATATCAGTATTCTACTGTATTACGTAGTAAAAACAGTTGAAAACATACATGAAATATACTGAAATACAGTGCATACGGAGAAATATTAAAAATGATTAGAGAACGTAGAATTGACATGAAGATGGCGTGTAATCACAAGGGTCTCTGTCAAGTTTAATAATTTAATCATGCATTGTGCCGACAGATAGATACGAAACAGCTTTATTGATACATGGTGAAATTTGTGGGGGGCGCGCGTGTAATGTCTTTTATTTCTAATTTTTTTTCTCTCTCGTTAAATTACTTTCTGTTCCCTATGTCAATTTCCTCACTAATGGAGAATACGTCCACACTTTGTCACGCACGCACGCATACTCAATGCAGAACCCCACAGGAGCCCACTCGAAAGAGACATACATCAGCTTCTCTCTCTAGCTTTGGTGTTATGATACAGAAGAGGACCAGAGAGAGAGTAGGAGAGCGGGCGAGAGAAAGAGAGGACAGAACAAGACAGAGCAGAGGAAACACAGGGATTTTTCCAGCACAGATCATACCTTATTATTAGTATTATTTTTCACCTTTTTCTTCTGTCGCTCGATTCATCAAATCCCTATGGAAACCACCCCATATAACAACAATCTTTCACAGCCAAGCCACCCGCATTATCAAAACTAGACAACAATAGTTACAGAAATTTACGAAAGCCCTCTCCCTCCTGTGTACAATCACATGCATCTTTTTGATATGCCAGCTTTAAACACTGTCTGGTCTATGTTTTCTTGAAGAGTTCAAATCAATCAACCTTGTTAACTCTTTGGTTTTAATTTTGTTTTGCTCGGGGTGTTTGCTCATGGATTCCTGCAATTTCTACGACAACAGTGATGTCCATTTGCCTCCTGGCTTTAGGTTTCACCCAACCGACGAAGAACTCATCACTTGCTATTTGCTAAAGAAAGTTCTTGACAGCAACTTCAATGGGAGAGCCATTTCAGAAGTTGACCTCAACAAGTGCGAGCCTTGGGAGCTTCCTGGTAAGATATCTTTTTCAGAAAAACCAACTTCCTTGTTACACATAAAAGCTACACTTTAGATTTGTAAGTTGTAACATTATTGCTTCTTCGTCTACCCGTCTCGGCAGAGAGAGCAAAGATGGGAGAGAAAGAGTGGTACTTCTTCAGCCTGAGAGATAGGAAGTACCCAACTGGCCTGAGGACTAACAGAGCTACAGAAGCCGGTTACTGGAAGGCTACTGGGAAGGACAGAGAGATTTACAGCTCTAAGACTTGTTCTCTTGTGGGCATGAAGAAAACATTGGTTTTCTACAGAGGGAGAGCTCCTAAAGGAGAGAAAAGCAACTGGGTTATGCATGAGTATCGCCTGGAAGGCAAATTTGCTTACCACTACCTCTCCAGGGCTTCAAAGGTATCATCCAAGTTCATCGTTTTTCATTGTCATATTAGTTTAAACCAGGTGATCTGAGAGAAATTAAAAGAAGGCAATATAAGAATGCACTAATTTCTGTATAATTCATATGATCGACCACAACACAGCATGAAATTTGGAGCTTAAATGGGTTAAGATTGCTTCGAAGGGTTTCCTCGTCTGGGTCACTTTTAGTAGTTTTGGTCGAAAAAATTAGGATTTATCCTTGGGTTTTTGGCTAAGTTTAGTTCTGTTGAGAATGGTACGAAATACTTCTATTTCTCTCCCTAGATTTCGGCTTTCTGCCGAAACCATGCAGGCGATTTATAATCAGGTGGTGCACGATAATACGCTGATATTGGTGGTCACTGTTACAGTGCAACCGATTAATATTGGACGTATGCTGTTTTTCATTTGAGGGGCTGAAAAAGCATTTGCTCAGGAGTTATATTAGCAGTATTGCGCACAACTCGTGCGGAAAATATTGAACTTTTTTTCTTCTTCCGTTTCCGTTCATATTTAACCTAAAATTTTATCCGTCTATTTTCCTTGAGTAGACCTGGAATATTTTTGTTCTTTTCCAAAATCATTTTGAAGCTTTACAGCCATTTCAGTGGCACCCCATTTCCTCAGTGCTCAAGTTAGTCTGATAATCCATGGCTTCTAAGTCCTGCACGTCTTCACTTCAACAGTCGTTTGAAAACCATGCGCAGTAGTACAAACCTATGTTCACTAAATCTAAAGTTAAGTTACTTCGTATCTATAATCTCGTCTTACACCAGACTAAACTGCACCTTAAATGACACCGATTGCCAGCATGAAACTGCCTGGAGTTAGCTTTTTCTCTGCTTTTCTAATTATAAGTTTGTCAATCTTCATCCCCTTTGGCTATTGCTCATGTTTTTTGGATTACAGCGTTATCATTCCCTATACATTGAGAAGTACTGTTTTTGTCGTCTGCGTTAACTTTGCTTGTCATAATAAGCAAAACCAGTCATTTATCATTTCATGACAATCCGTAAAAAAAAACGCACTTTTTCACTTGCTTATTTTACGAGTCTTATGATTACTTTTTGTTACTCGTTAAAATCTTTTTAAGTACTTGAAACTACTTTTCAGGATGAGTGGGTGATTTCAAGGGTGTTTCAGAAGAGCATCGGCGCCACTGCCGCCGCAAACTCCGCCAAGAAAACTCGTTTGAGTTGCACGCTCTCAGCTTCTTCGACCCTTAATCACTCTTATCCAGAACCTAGCTCTCCTTCCTCAGTCTCCCTCCCACCTCTCCTTGATCAACCCGCCGGAGCTACTGCTGCAACTGCTGCCAGTGATTCATACGACAGCCACGCTCCATCTGAGCACGTGTCCTGTTTCTCCACCATTTCAGCCGCCGCAGCTTCTGCTGCTGACACCACTTTCAACCCCGCTTTCAATTTCACTTCACCGCCACCTTCCATGTTCAATGCTGCTGACCCATTTTCTCGTTTTGGAAAAAACGTTGGGCATTCTGCTTTTCCCAACTTGAGGTCTTTGCAGGAGAATCTCCACCTGCCTTTCTTTTTCTCACCTCCCGCGGTGGCACCTTCCTTCCATGGTGGCTCAAACTGGTCAATGATGATGCAGGAAATTGGTGGAGGGGGTGCCGGTGTTTCTCGTGGTGATTCTGGTAGCAGGATGACTGTTGGTCCCAGCGAGCTTGATTGCATGTGGACCTACTGAGGCTGCATGGAACTATGAAGAAAGCGAGAAGCACGTTTATCTCTCACTTTCTCTGGCAATTGGCTATTAAGCTTTTGAGAATGGAGGCTGCGTGTTTTTAACTAATGTTTTAAACTAACTTTCGAGTTGTACTAAAACTATGATTATATTTCTTTTCAGTACCAGGAGATCGTCTGGTTGGAATGTAACAGTTAATTGGTTAATTTGCATGGTTTTTATTCACTGTTCTTGTGTTAATGTTGTTTAACTGAAAAGCGTGTTTGTGAAAAGTGCTTTTTATAAAATATAAAGTGTTTCTTCCTCGTAATTATGCATTTTGGTATATAAGAAGAAGAGACTGGAAGATGCAGACAGACTAATCAAAAACCATATCAAATACTTGTGCATCCTAATTGCTGAGGTGGCAATGGAATTTAAAATGTTTCAGAGGATTGCGACTTAATGTTTTACTAACGTGAATATCGAAATCCAATTCTAATGTGATGCTAGTTTGCTTTGCAATGAAAATCACTTTCGAAATGGCCGGACGGGTATATTAAATAGGTGGTTGAAATTGGGTGAACAATGGATGGGCCTGTAAACCACAACCACACAGATCAATCTATGCTCAACAGTCAACAGACACACAGATACTTCTCGCATTTCACGTGGGAGGTTGGTCAAGGTTTGGGCTACACATCCTTATTTTCATAGCCATGGCCCCTACCTAGCTTTGCCCACTTGCGAGAGGGACAAATTTAATTCAGCCTCCGTGACATTTCTATGTCAGCTATTAAGATTACCGAGTGTTATGTGGCTAGCGCCGACGGCCTCCCCATGCTGCCTAGCAGCTACATGTATTAAATGTTTGTCCAAATTTCTGGTTTTCGCTTCGTAAGCATGCGGCAGATGCAAAATATGCAAACCATTTTAAAACTTGGGTTCGTTTCGTTTTAATCTTCAAATGCAACCTTTCCAACTCTCTGTTAATTTTGGTTTCAAATCTTGCTCAATCAAGAATGTATTAAATTGGATCTACCAAACCCAACTTTGAAAAACAAAAGGAAAGGAAGAGAACTAAAGGCTACTGCTCCTATGCTTCTGCCTGGCTAATATTATTTCCATCATTCACACAAATGACAAATATGACGCAATAGAGAGAAATGAACATATAAAATAAATGCCACGGAACTGAGAATCTGAAGGTGCCACAATTTCACATACAAATAGCTGTTTTCTGCTTCTGCTCCTGCCGATTCCTCAGAAGTGATGATGATGACGTGAAAATGGTCAACTATAGCACAGCCGCAGCAAATGCAATACACATTAAGGTTGAAACTGGGCAGGTGATCTGTGCATGATTGTCAAAGCAATGAGTACACTTAACATTTTGGGGGTTTGTTCTTGGGACCAGAACACAGGCTACAGCTTGTGCATGGAAATAGCATAGCACGCCATTTCCATTTTTTTGCTAAGTTTTGGAGTTTTAGAGCATTGAGGTTCTGCAAATTTCAGACAGGGAAAAACGTTGAATCTGGTTGGTTGAATGCCTGCCTTGGCATTTGAAAATATGTGTACAAAAAGAAACATCCAAATCACCAAAAGCTAGGGTTTGGATGCTGTACTGTATAGACAGGAGAATTATTATTATCGGCCTCTCTTTCAAAGTAAACACTGCTTTTACATGTCTGTGCCCTCTTCCATGATTTCCCTGCCAAATGTCTCTCTCTTTTTCCTTTTTCTTTTGCTGGTGCTTGTTTTCAACGGCGGGAATTGTTGCTGCTCAAGAGACAAACCGTGGATGATGAAGCCATTAAGTTGTGCCTGTTTCTGTTTTCGGTAGGGATGGTAGCCGAAGAGAAACATAATAGCTTTAGAAAATGGGCCCGTAAAAGCCCAATGTTAAATTTCTGGTCTAGCCCAAGATCCGAACAGAAACAACTCGGTAAAAATGGAAAAAAAACCCGGATATCTAGATGGATCGGATTTCCCCGACTTGTGCTCAAATGTGGGTCGGCTAGCTCCATCATGCGATCGTGACACGCACCCAAATCAATTGCCACGCGCAGTTTTATAACTACGAGACTCTTTACTCCTCTGACATCTGGCCTCAACATTTCTCTGCAAGCGAAGCCCGAGCTCTAGCAGTCGCGGCCTAAACTCTCATAGTCATAGGATCACAAGTATGGACGAAGAGTTCGCAATGGACGACACGACTCAGTTACTCGACTCAGCTTCCGATTTTGCGTATCATCCTGGTAAGGGTTTATCGCGTTTACTTATTTTGGTGCAGTTTATTTATTTTTTTGTTGATAATCTAAGAACTAGTATCCGTTGTTAATGACTTGCATTCAGGTGTTCAAAACGACGCAGCAGCAATGGAATTCCTCGATCGTTTTCCTCTTCCGGTCATAATCAAGTAAGCTCAATTTGATTTTCAGTTTTTTTTTAATGAATTTGGATAGTTATTTATCTTAGTTTGAGTTTGGATAATTAATGTTATCTTTACATAATGAGTGATTTCTAGCTTGATCTCGATATTCTTTTGATTGAACAATGCTTGATTAGCCATGTATTCAGTTTGGCTCGTTTGGAAACTAAGTTATAAGTTTCATTTTTAGACCTCAATAAAGTAGCTTTCATACAGATTTCGGAATTTAGCTTATTTCAATTTTGAAGAGTGTTTAGCTTTTAGATTGTTTTTGTTGTTCTTGATCGTTTTTAAGAATATTCTGCCACAGGTTGATCAAGAGGTTTTGGTTTGAATTCTCCTTACCTCATGTCATGAGTATGTATTCTTGTTTGTTGGGGAATTTAGTTTTGATGTCATTTCTTCTTACTATTTGCAGTGTTTTACAAACAAAATCTGACATGCCTGGTTTAGAAACTGCCCTCGTTACTTGTCTTGAAAGGATATTTAAAACAAAGTATGGTGCCTCTCTTATCCCACATTACATGGTACGTAAGTACTTTTTTCTTAAGCAATCCTCCTCGTGCTCTTTTTTCACTTTTTTTTTGTTTTGCTGAGAGGGGATATGGGATCTATGTTAAGCAATTTTGCTTATGCTTTTTCCAAGTGTTTGCTGTCTTTTAGGCTTTTGTACAAGTTGGTCTGAGAGCAGATTCTGAAGAAGTCAGATCTTTGGCTTGCAAGACAGTGAGTTCATCTATAACCTCTACATTTTTGTATTTTCAGAAGTTTCTGATAGAATTGATTCTTATGTGCATATTTATGTTTTCTAGTGGTAGTTCAGGTTTATCTAAAATTCTGAAACGTGTTTATCATTGCCTATTACTTTTCTGTCTTCTTGCTGCATAGGATATTTTCTTTGGCTTTTTGGTGCTGCGTTTGTTTTACATTCCCTTTAAATTAATCTCCTTGTACAGTAGGTTAGCATTTCATGGCATAGATTCATGCTCACAGAAAACACATACCTGAGCGGTCATGCATGAACATTCTCCTTCAAATCAAAATATTAGCCATTTCCAACTTGCCTTAAGGAATGTTCATAACCGAAAAATCCTATAGATTGACGTAGTTATGGATTAAATTGAATTAGTTGTTATTATAAGTCCAAGCTTTACCTTATGTGTGTAGATTTATTATCATATTAATTTTGTGACTTCATGAGAATAAAGCAATAGCAGATTATAGGAATAACATGTAACAGAGCTGTGCTTTATTTCAACAACTTTTGCACTTATTGACCATAAACAAGCTAAATTGAATCTTTGAATATTGTTCTTTCTGAAACTTGGAGACCAAAGGGGAAAAGATACTAGTCCATTTCCTCACTCTTGCAAGAATAATAGTGCAGTGTACACACTCTTTGCTCATTTTGCTTCACACTCAAGACTTAACTACTTCCCATTGATGTTCTCTTTTAATTCAAAGTGCTTGTTGGTGCTGTTGCCAATCCATGTTATGCAACTGATAGCAAATCTATGGAATGGAGGATTTAGTGTAAATTATGGATGCTTGCTGTTCATTGTGCTATGTAACTATTTTAATGATGAAACACTATTGCATTTCTTACATTCTTCATATGCAATTGATGCTTCCTTTGTTTATATGCTTTTCTGTAACAACATGCGAAATACCAACAGGTTACTGCCCTTTTGGGGAATTCTGGTCTAGAGGCTTCCAATGCTGTACAGCTACTTATTGAGTATGGGATATATCCACTTCTGCTTGATTGCCTAATTGATGGGTAAGAAGTTAGATTACCATGCTATGTCTTGAAACAGATCTTCAATTTGTAGTAGTAATGATTTTTGGTTTTGTTTTTCTTCTTAATTTTGTTATTACCTTCTTCTTATAAAATTTTCAATTCTGCCGCATATGAGGTTAGACAGAGTGGAAAGTGATCTCTGATGAGGACTACCAAACTACAATATCTGTTTATAGAATTATAGACTATGATTACCATTTAATAGAGAACTTGCTATCTCTTGTTGCATAATTTGATTTGGTGGTTGAGTGTTTGACCGAATATAGATTTATACGCATAACCTGGACTGTTTAGCTTAGTTTTTTTCTATATATCTTTGGTGGTTGACAATTCTATATATTCCATCTCTGTTACACACATAGGATATTCAGATGGATTTATGATTAGTTTGCATAAAGTAGGTTTTTATTTGGTTACACATTTAGTCTTTGAATTCATTTCTTTTGGGATTATCTTGTTGGGAATCTCCATTGAGCACTGGAAGCTACTGCTTCTTTGATGTCAATTGATTTTTCCTTGATTCCTTCTTTTGCTTAGTTAGTGTTATCTGAAAGAAATACATGAATTTACATAAATGAGTGCATCAAGTTTGTGGGATTGATGGTTGGAATAACTTTGCGGAGGAACATATGATGACGTTAAATACCATAGCATTCCAGATGAATTGCAGTATATCATGTCGCTCGGGGAAGGGGTTGATAAGAGCACTTGTTTTCAATTTCTCCTTTCCATGTTTGATATTTCTTTGTGCTTGTTCAACTAGTTACTGATTATTGAGTCATTTCCCTCCTTAAGACTTACTTTTATGCCCAATATGAAAGGCGTTTCTTTCTTTTCTGTAGCAATGAACAAGCGGCAACTGCATCAATGGATGCAATAAAGACATTGGCTATGTTTCCTAAAGGCATTGTAAGCACTCGATCATTATTCTTCTGCTTTGTTAGGCTTATTTCTGTCATTTAAGATAGAAGAGCATTAATTCAGTTACTGACTATAATGTAAATTTTATGTAGGGCATCATCTTTCCTGCTAATAACAGTGAAGCTACACGCCTTCAAAACTTAGTGACCCGATGTTCATCATTGGTATGAGAACTGATTCCTTCCACTTTATTAGTTCTCATATGGTTTGGGCATGACAAGATGTTTATGTTGTTTGCGATCAGTTTTCTAAGTTATAAACTGTACACATGATGCAGTTGTTGAATCACCGTCATTTCTGTTGAATTTTTAAAGCCATGTAAACATTTCCAGCTCTTTTTATTTCTGTTCACCGTTAAAATTATCAGCTCCATTCATTTCTTTTTGCATTCAACATTTGATTATTGTTTAGATGGAAGCAAATCTGCTTTTATGGATACTAATGACTTTGTTAATGTGTTTATGAAGTCATTGAGCTGCACAAGTCATAGCACTCCGTCCAGAAGTTTAGTTTTATTCTTTGGCCCCTTCTAACCCAACTAAATTATTTCAGGGGCGTGTGCGGGTTTTATCTCTGATAGTGAAACTATTTTCTGTTTCAAGATCTGTGGCATCAGCGATATATGAATCAAATCTGCTTCATTTATTGGAGGAAGGAGTCAGCAATGTGAACGATACCCTTGTAACTTTAAGCATTTTGGAGCTGCTGTATGAGGTTGGCTGTTGATCAGAATGCATCAATAAAATATCTTTCTCCTTCGCTTTCATCATATGTGTTGTCTCCACTTATTACTAGTAGTTTATTTGCTGACGACCTTGTGTAAATAATTTCTGACTAGAAATTAGTTGACCTACCCTCAATGTTCGTACATTTAACCCTTTAATTTGCATATGCTATTATCTTTTCAACTGATCAGCTGTTTGAGATTCTGATACCAAAGTTCATTTTTGAATCACCATAAAAGTCGATGCATTTTGATTGTGGCATGTATTACTTTGTTACTCTTTGCTTTCGTTGTCTCTCTTATCCTTCTTCTTCTTCTTCCCCTTGGGTGCATTTGTTCATCATTCTGTAAATCTTCCCAATTGGTGCAAGTTCATTTTGGTTGCACCATCCATCATTTTTCCAATATTGCATATTATTCACTTTTTGCTGGGGTGATTTTTCATGAAAGTTTTTGTATTGAATCTCTTAACTTTTCTTTCTTAACCATTTCAGCAATGAAATTTTGATCATCTTTGTTCACTTGTTGATTTTAATCCAAGACAACTGTTTTACTTTCAACTCTTCTCAAAAGGTAAATCTATGAAATCTCTCATGTCTGGTATCTTCTATATAATATAAAGCAGAACAGGGGTATGGGCTGTAGATGATAACTCTTTTTACTTCAATGTTATTCTAAAGTCTTACAATACAAAACTAGTGCTTTGTTCTGCTTTCTAGGGTTAATTATCCTATACTGGTTTTAATTTGTTTTTGTCGTGCTTTGGGTGAAGTTGGCCGAGGTCCAGCATGGTACAGAGTTCTTGTCTAGGACCACACTTCTTCAGTTACTTTGTTCTATCATTGGGTACTTAATTAAGAGTTACTCTCCTTTCATTTTTTATTTTCTAAATTCTTAACAAGCTTTATAACTTATTACTTTCTTTCCTTCTTTTATTTTTTTTTGGTGGACAGCAACTCAGCAATGGAAACAGTTTTAAGATCAAGAGCAATGATGATAAGTGGAAGGCTTCTATCCAAGGAGGATTCACACATGTTCATTGATGAATCTAGTAAGACAAGTGCTGCACTCCTTGAGTTCTGTGTTCTTGTTCTTATTTTTGAGTAGATGGCAATTTTTATATAATGACTGGTGGTTCTAAGTTTTTCAAAAATATAGAAGTTGTCAGCTGGTATTAGCCATTCTGCAGCCTGTGATTACAGTTTGCTTCCTTGATGTATGGTTTGTGGAATGCTGCATTCTTAAAACAAATTGCCTATATCTTTGTGCTATGTTTCTTTTAGTGACTCATATGTCATCTCAATAACAACCATTCAATCTGTATGATTTTTGGCTTTCATTGCTGGCATTGTGAACTCATTTGATGAAATGACTGGTTAATGAAAAATGGTTTGAGTGATAAGTTGTTAAATGGTGTAACGATACTGCTTTAATACCTGGGAGAATTTCTTTCAGCTAATGTGTACTTACAGAATTTTTGAATTTGTAAATGTTCTGTTGTTACATTTGTTCTCTTTTATGAATGTAACTGTTTTTCTGTCAAGATCGATTGGTGGTTCTTAATTGTTTTAATTTTTCTTGTCAATTCAGGCATTAAAACTGTGATTTCAGCAATTGATGGAAGACTTGGGTTTCTGGAAAATCAAAATACTGATGAATGTGAATCTGCACTTGAAGCATTGGGTCAGATAGGGTCAAGTAAGTATGTCACTACCTATAATGGACTGTCAATCTTAATTTGTCGATTTTGTAAACTACTTAAGTTGTTGCTTAATTGTATGTAAATAATTTTAAAATCCTTCGAAATTGCTATTTTAATACTCTTCGAAATTGCTAGCTTAACCATAGAACTCTATGTGTGTTATCTCTGAGAACCCTTAAAATACTTTTACTGGTTTGTGTTTCTTTTAGCAATTCAAGGAGCTACTTTGCTACTCTTGAGTTTGCCACCTGCTACAAGACACATCGTTGATGCTGCCTTTGATAGGCAAGGACGTGGTAAACAGTTGGTAAGTATACATATAAGATTCGTAATGTGGCTTTGTAATCAGTTTATCTAGTGGTGCATTGAATCATTTTTTTGAATTCATCTTTTGCAAAAGAAAAATTGTCATATTTTGCGTCCAATTTTTTTTATTGAAAGATGATGCCTCATTTGCAGTTGAAGCATAATAGCATATCCACACTGCATTATGACTTAACTGGGTGTAAGAAATATGTTTAATCTTATCTTGATAATACTCTGCAAAGCTTCCATATGCTGCATCTTCTTTTTAATTCTGTAAGGCTTCTTGTGATGGCAAACAGGCTGCTTTGCATGGTCTTGCAAACATTACAGGAGAATCTCGCCCAGAAGACAAGATAATTTTAAATGCTAATGCTGAAGAAAGTCTTCGACGTTTGATGTACGAGGTAGCATCCAGGAGTTCAAAACTGACACCATCAGTAAGTTTAATAATTCTCTTTTTATAATTGTTCTTTGCGTTAATTTGGTAAATTTGACTTTTCCTTAATTGACAGTAATCCTATAATTCAGATAGAGGGAATTAATTTGGTGTTGAAGCATTGGCATAAGTTTCCATATCTGCTGTGTTTTGCAGTTTTTAACAGGCATTTTTGTGAACCATTAAGTGCATAATCTCCGTTCTTTTATTTGAGTGCATCTCTTCATCAGTTTATTGTTACTTTCATTCTTCCTGTAAAAGGCTTTTTTTGGGTGAAATTGGCAGGGTCTCTTTTTATCAGTTTTTCAACAGGCTGCAGAAATCCAATTGGCGGTGAGAATTCTGCATCCATTATCTATAAGTTGAAATTTTACCCAGTAATGAGTACTTTTCTAGTCTAAATACTTAGTTGAAGTGGAACAATGCAAGCTATATATTTTTCAAGCTTATTTATCTTTAGTTATTGTGGTTACTCTTTCTTTTCTTGTTGCCTCTGCCTTTTTTCCTTTTTAATGTTTCTCTTGTACACTCATACTAGAGTTCCCCCATTTTTCTCATCTTGGTGTCTCTTTCTTCTTTAATTGAGTCAATTTAATTTTTTGGGAAAAGATGTGAGTTGACTAAAAAAATGCAAGCACTCAATGTAGGATACATGTAGTTTTTTTGTTATGATTCTGCTTTAATTTTCTTTCTGTAGATTTATTATGGATTAATTTGGATGTTATGTAATTCACCATTATACAAATGTCTTTGATAAGCATGTATGATAAGAAATGTAATTCACCATTCACCAATCTAGTCTAGCCTTCTTTTTTTCACAATTGTGGGTTTTGCTTATAAGATTACTTGATTATGGTTTGATTGGTTTTTTGCTATAAGTTATTCATGCAAGCCCAAAAACTTTTACTTTCTGTCCAGTTAGGATTGACATTATGGTGGTCTTCCCCTTGTAATTTGAATCCATCCATGTTGACTTGGACCATTGTTGTATTTTTTTTTCGACTCTGTTATGGAATTGTGGCTTTTCTCTAACTGTAAGATAATGTAAGCATGTAAATTACATTTTTGCTAGTGCAAAAGGCACCAAATATTGTGGATGAATGCTTGGTATATAATTGGGAGGACTTTGGCCTGAGTCAATGAAATTGATTTGTATCCGTGGGTCTAGTTTGTATTTTGGTGCTCTAGTTGCTTAAGGCCTTTAATCAGAGAAATTTGGTGCGGAATCATCATGTAAAAACTTTCAGGCATACAGAATGATAACCGGGTTGGTGGCTCGGCCATGGTGCCTGATGGAGCTTTGCTCAAAACAAGAGATAATAAATATTGTGACTGATGCAAGTACTGAAACGACAAAAATAGGTCCATTCTCAATTTCCAATTTTCTCAAGTATTGTCTTTGCAGGTTGCTACGATAATTGTTTGTCAACAATTTTGAATTTTTGTAAATCATTGTTTCTTTTTGCCTGAAGTTCAATTTCTTGTGTTCTTATTCTCCTAAATGTATACAAAGTTGGTTATTTGTCCAGTGATATCATTCCCAGGTTAATTTGAAGTTGGAATGTTACTGTGAATAATAGATAAGCAGAGGACTAAATACTATTGAAATGCATTATATACATCATATAGCTACATATTGGCTGTTCCATAAAGGTTATTATGTGGAACATGTGTTGAAATTGTGTTGGCCATCTTTAACTCTATTTCAATTTGCAGCTAAATGAATTGAATAGCTTGATCTGAAAAGGCTATAAAAGTCATATATCTGGATTCCACATAGCTTGTCTCCGCCAACCTAGTACTAAAATATTTTTTGGGAAGGCAATTGTGCTGTTATAGGAAATTATACCATGAGATTATTGGTTGATTGTGATATGGAAACTATATGTAAATAGAAGAGCATTTTAAATAGAAAGAATTTTTTTTTAAACTTACTAGTTATTGTAAAAATGCGAAAAAGAGTAGACAAAAGTTGAGATTCTGAAGTGAATGTTTGTGAAGTTGGTTTTCTGGAAGTTTGCATGCTGTGCTTTTCCTCTGGTTTCATCGTACTATCATGTTTATGTTGTATGGTATATATCAACATGTGTGCATGCTCATACATGAATGTCATATAGCTTTATTGCTGAGTGTTTTTGCGAAAAGTGAATGTCTTGCATCTTTTAATAAATATATAGTATCTCAGCAATTTGAATGAATTAAAATTCCAGGTATGGAAGCTAGATACAATTGTTGCAAGGCAATCCGTAAGGCTTTCATCTCAAGTAAACTCATCAGTGACCCCGCTTTTGCCAGGATAGCTGAAAAGGTTAGATCTATCCTGTAATAGATACCAGATTTTTGTTTCCTTTCTTTCATCGGTGTCAGTGTCTACTTGCATGGGAGGGGTAATCGCATCATAGCCAGTGACATAACAAACACCAAAATCATGCACAAAATATGGTCTGCAGGACAAACCACATCTTACTGAAAAGCTTCTATTTGCAGCTCCACCCATGACTTACATCTGCCTCTTTTCTTGCAAAGCGTCTCCATTAAAATTTTCTTCTCTCCATCTTACGGCAATTTTTTTTTGGTGTGCGGGCAGCTGGAGGAAGCTGTTAGAAGGGGTCCATATCTAGCGAGAAAGAATATTGAAGCACAACCTGTGGTGATGACGGAGCAGAGATTCTAAACAAATTTCTGCTAGGATACGAGAGCAGATCACAAGTGTAATTACAGGGCCTTGTAAATTGTACCGGGCATATATACATTTGGGATTTCACCGCAAAGTTGACGTTAGACTAGAACTTTTAAATGCAAAGACAATCATGGACAATCCTGTCCTGCTTGCATAAGACTTGAGAAATCTGAAACTCTTCTTGTTGATCTCTATTTCTCAGCCCTTCCATTTTGGAAATGGTTATAAGGGAAAGAAAGTTGTCTCTTGTGGACAAAATGTTCTGTTTTTCTTATGTAGGGGTTGTGAAACTACCATTTTTGTTATTATATTATGTATTTCTCCTTCATATTTCACCATTTTTTGTTAAAAGCATGTACATTTCAATTAGTCTTTTAATTTTCAACAAAATTTGGATGATACTTTGTAGGCACATTGTAAAAAAGACAATCTGCTCCATGACTCAAGTTGTGGGTTGCAGGGGCTAAAATCCTCAATGCGAAAGAAAACAGAAAGAGTAAAGCCAGGTGAAAGACCATGTGATGGTACAAGAACTTGGCTGCGGACAAGTCAAGTGCAGCGTCAGTCACATATACGCAGAAACTACATTGATGCTTAACTAATAGAAGGAAAATGTTATATTCCTCCTTCACATTCCAGGGGGATATTCGTGTAATGGTCTTCTCGGGTTCTCCAAACCAAACCCCAAAAAGGGTTCAATTCAATTCTCCTACAAGTCGGAATATGGACTATGATATAATTAAATCCATGAGGTATAATTTCTCATGGAGAGGAGTGTCTTACTATTTTCTTACCGGTAGTATGAAACTTCTTATCTACACGTGTCAGCATCTGAACGGACATCAAAACATGAACCATCCGAGTCACGTGACTCAATATCCAAGCGGGTTCGGGTGGAATCGATCCGGTTAACGCGGCGAGAGACCGGAGAATGCCGACAAATCTTCAACCTAACTTGGTAATGAAAATACTAAAATAAGCCAAACAGCCGTTATTTCCGTTTATGAGTGCAAGCTAACGGCAGACAGTCGCCGTCATAACCGCCCGTTATCCTTCGCCGCCCTTGTCCGTATCTACTGCCGCGTTTCAGAAAAAAAAGATCGCGTACTACGTGTCGAAAATGTAACACGCAACCATTATCATTACTGGCGGGGCCCACCATGCTCGGCTGCGGCAGGGCGCCTGGAGCCCATAATTCTTCGAGCTCTATGGTCAAAGTCCTCGTTGACTGCGCCGAGTAAAAGGCTAAGAGCCCAGCGCCGTGGCACGTGAGTTGCGTGCGCGTAGCTTTCTGGGTGGGCCGTCTTGTGCCTACCTCTATCCTTAAATACTATTATTTGTTCACACTCATTAGATTAAATTAAATATAATTCTCGGTTAATTACCACCGTTAAATGAATTACCGCGCTCCAACCAATCACTCGCATGGAACGATTACAAGAATCTCTTCAGGTTCCAACGTGGCACAGTTTAATTGGTGTACATAATTCAACTGAACTTAGTTCGTGCATGTGCACCCAGCCACACCGCATCCATTGCTCTGACTGTACCCAACAAGTGCCGTAGAACGGCGTCACTTTAACACCCTCTCTCCTTCTTTCACTATAAAGCCCGCCATTGCCTCTTTCGATTCCCACGAGTTACAGCTCTTTCGTTCAAAATGGCACCGAGACAGAAGATTTGCACTACCAACTCATCCTCTGACCCGAGCCCAAAGGATAAGGAGATCAGATACAGAGGCGTCAGGAAGCGTCCGTGGGGTCGTTACGCAGCTGAGATCCGAGACCCCGGGAAGAAAACTCGTGTTTGGCTCGGCACTTTCGACACCGCCGAAGAGGCAGCGCGTGCATACGACGCAGCCGCGCGTGAATTCCGCGGCGTCAAAGCTAAGACCAACTTCTCAACACCGAACGAGAGTGCCAATAACAACTTCACTCGCAGTCCTAGCCAGAGTAGCACCGTGGAGTCATCCTCTCCTCCGCCGCCACCGCTAAACCTCACTCTCAATAACAACCAAGCTGGAGGCGCGGATTTTCCTGTCGCAGTGGGGCGTCCGGTCTTGTTCTTCGACGTGTTCTCGACCGCAGTGCCACAAGTTGCACGGCGGTACGATCGTGCTGCGGCCGATTTTTGTCCTAGTGGGATCCAAAGTGACTCTGATTCGTCCTCTGTCGTCGTCGATTATGATCATACTTCGTCCGAGAGAAGATTGATTGATCTTAACCTTCCTCCTCCACCTGAACAGGCATGATTTTTTATCTTAGTTTCAGTACTTTTTTTAAGCCGGCATGTGTTTTTCTCGCTGACATGTAAGGATGTGAAGACGATGGTGATGTGCCTGTGTACATAATGACCCAGATGGATCCATCGGTAGATCGATCATCGTATTTTTGCAACTCGGAAATCTATGTTGTTTTTTAACTGCTACTGTTAGTACAATATGTTTAATCCTCAGTTATATGAGAGAATTTATTATAATAATATTGTTTAATTCTACGCTCATGTGTTAGTGTTTCTGTGAAAATCAATGATTTTGACTTTCATAAGAAAGATTTTCTATCTCCTTAGCGCTGAAAGAAACACCCCTCCGTTTGGCTGCCGGGAAAACCAAAGAAAATAAGCAACCAGACAAAGCTTGTATGTCATCAAGCTGCAAGTCGAATAACAACGCAAACAAGATTACAGAAAATTTATTACTTTTTATATTTTATCAGTTAAATTTATTTTGTATAAGATTTCAATAATTGTGTACGTTGTA